>CAJQZM010039134.1:0-18423 GCA_907164665.1 Colias nastes | reverse complement strand
AGCGGACAGACGTGCGCGGGCCTGATGGGCACCGTGCTGAGCTTCAGCCCGCGAGAGCGGCGACCGCCCGCCGCCGCCCCGCCGCCGGACCGCGCCGCACTCGCCTATTCCTACGAGCGCCTCAACAACGCCAAGAACAGAGAGAACCGCGACCTGACCCGCGACGAAAGACGCGCCACCCTAGACGATGCCGCCAAAATCATCTCCGAGAAAACGGCCCTCGAGAAGAACCTCAAGAAGCATTCGCTGTTCATCAATGCGCTGTCGTGGAAGAGGTTCTCGACGGCCAACAACAACAAGAAGAAGCTCGAATGTAAGAGCAAAAGCGTGACAACGTTCAGAGCGCCGCTCACGGACAATGCTCCGCTCGATAGGAACAAAAATGTTAGCGTGGGGGGAGCGATATACGCTCGAGCCCCGGTCGCGCCGCTGCCGCCGCCTACGGAGGTGGCCAGGACGAACGCGCTCAACAATAATGTGTGTTACACGGAGAAGTTGCCGACGACAGCGGTGGGGACGGCTCCGATCGTAGCGCCCAGGAAGACAGTGATCCAGGCGTCCACTTCAGAGCTGCTGAAATGCTTGGGCATGTTCCTGCACTCGCGCTGCCACCGCTTGCGCGACTTCCAAGCTGGCGACGCGGTCATGTGGCTGCGGACGGTGGACAGGTCGCTGCTACTACAGGGATGGCAGGTAAATCTGCGCACGCATTTTTCTTGTATCGACAATAATAATCGGAATTGCGTGACTATGCGCTACAATTTTACTGCATAATGAGTCACAATATTATAATACCTTTTATTCCTTATAATTTATATCCGTAATATTTCACATAGTTACGGAGAATGGCTCTTGTTATTGTTACGTACCATCTCCATCTTCTTATCGATTTTACTCACCCATTGTTTAACTCCCCTAACTTAAATTATGCATACTTTCGTATTCGACAAGGATCGTCATAAACAGTAGCATTATAAAGGAAATTAAACTGAGACCCTTTGATATAGATTGGAAGGTTTACTCGAAGAAGTAGAGTTTTTTTTATATGTAATCGGAGAAATAGAACTGAATCACCTTATATATACCAAATATTAAAAAGGATATAATACCTACGACTATTATAGATAGATTTTTTAAATACTTATAAGAATAAAAGATTTCAGTATATTTACCTGCATTGTTTATATAAGTGTAGGGTAGCCATATGACATAATGACGATTTTTTTTTCATTAACATCATAACTATAATAGATTTCGTTTATAAATCTCTTTACTTTGTGAGAAAATAAATGAAGTTTAACAGCAAGTGCAATGTTTACCTAACAGCATTAGCTGTATATTTTATTCTAAGCTAATTGAAATTTTAAGCTTTTTGATTGCTCTGATTACATAATTATCAATAGATAGTCTATCTATTTTGTAAATTTGTATAATATCTCATCATCATCATCATCAGCCCATAATCCATTGCTACATAAACCAATCAAAACTTACGATAGAATATTTTGTTAAAATTGATGTAAAGAAGAAAAAAGAAAACTACATATAGACAAAGAACATGTTAATACATAATAGTTTGATAAGAGACAATAGCAATGCAAATTGTATTCTTATTTTATGCCCTTACACGACTCGGATCGATATTTTCTATTAATTTTATAACATAGAGCCGAATAAATGCTTTTTATTTTAATTTTGCGATAATGCTAAATAAGTGGGCTTTCTAATTTAAGTTAAATAAAATTATATTTTATTTGACTTAAGAATCCATGTAAATTACGTAGCAGGAAGAAGCTGATTATAATTTTGTTTAAAATATACAATATTTTGGTACTACAATTCATAATGCTCTTTCCAAATAAACCATAGCAACAAAAATACATACATAATATATGTTTATGTTTCGTAAATTGTTTTCGACTTGTTTTATTTGGATATGAAAGTGTTTGTAGTATTTTAGGTCAAATATCTTGCACAAAATAGGTTAAACATAAACACTTTCTCGGCTCTTACAAAAGAGAGGTCGCTTTTAAAATAATAATTGTAGGAAGAAAACTTTGTACTTTCCTATTTATAGTTGCGGTAAATAGTTAAAAAGGATAAACTGTTTTAGAAAGTGAAGCGTAGTCTGGTATTATCTAATTTAGAGAAAGAGAGTAGGGTTTTCTTTAATTCAGTACTTAAATAGAATTTAGTATAAAGAAGTTTAAAACTAATCTTAATGTAATCTACATTTTATTATACACACTCTTCTATCAATACTATGTTAGTGGCATGTCTAGAAATTTCATATAATTATTGCCTGCGACTTCTGAAATACCCTTCAATTCTTTTAATACAGGAGCTTTGGCTATGCCAATAAAAATACTTCTAGCCGGCATTGGGAATAAATCCAATACAAATAACCTTATAATAGTAATACATAAATAAGATAGCATTTCTAAATCCACGTGTCCCTTGAGAGCCGTCCACGGTCAAGGTGTTTTATGTATTTTCTCTCAATCATTTGTTATTTTAAATACATCTTTAAACATTTAAATCGATCATAGTTTGGCTTATTTTGGTAATCATCCAAAAAATAATAATAAATAATTCATAATTATAAAAATGTATGAGATAGACAAAAATTAAATTACGAAAAAAAAGCCACTAATAACAAAAAGATAAACTTAAAATAACTTAAACACTAAATGAAATCGTGTTATTATATACATATTTCTGTTGTTAAAGTTTACATTTCTATTGTGAAAGCTTTTAATACGAAGAAGATCTCAAATGTTAACGGAGAGGCGTCTGATACTATTCACAACAAAAACATGCGCATGCTCAAAACCAGCTGATATTATGATTTAAGAATGAAATCTAAATACTGAAGAGTTTGTTTGTGTATGTCCTAGGACGCGCTTAACTCAGGAAGTAATGGTCCGATATGAAAAAATCTTTCAATGTCAGATTGCCCATTCGTGGGAAGCTATAGGCTGAGACCATCATCACGCTAAGACCAATAGAAGTAGAGCAATATGGGTAAAAACCGCGAGACACAGCTAGTAAATCTATAAAGTTAACATAATATAGTACCGTTGCTGATACGTATCATAGTATCTTTGTCATAAAACGCAATATTTAAAACATAGTAGGTATGCCATACAATATGTGATAAAAAATATCCGTTTTCTGTACATTGTATCTTTTTCCGTAGACGGCGCGGGCGTAGACCAAAGATATAATATTCTCTAGTAACTTTCTTAAGCCCTTAATTCCATCATGAATTGTAGAACTTAATCACAGTTTAAAGCTCTAAATTAAATACAAATTAATCAACTTAAACGACAAGAGAATAATAGCGCTTTTGAACAACGATTATATTCAACGCGAGCGTTCTAATTTTTACTAAAGTTCCATTGTTTTATCGAATCATTATTTATTCATTAATATAGCCTCTTGTAAAGAAACTCGGTAACCTACAAACGTCACGCAACTAGAATTGTACTTCCAAAACGTTTATGTAAACGTTTATATTTTAATTGCCTCACGAACTGTTTGGAATTATAAAATTAAAATGTTGCTATGGTTATTAGTGAAGTATTTCAGAATGAAATTGTGCCAAATTCAGTTGAAATTTTTAAAGCGTGCTCATTTTACTTCTACAGAAAAACTTGTAGAGCTGTACCACACCCCGGACACTCCATACAAAATTATCGTTTTGACAGTCACACTGTAGAGACTGCAAATGTGTGTGTTAACGCTTTATGGTTAGCACATTTGTGACTAGCGTAAAAAAAAATTCGCGTTTTTCTGATGAAATACATCCGTAAACAGCACAATATCTAACCATTTTCTACGAAAAACGATAATCACAAATCCAAAATAATAAAATTACTTTAAGTCAATTTGATTAATGTTGTCAATCTTCGTTGCGTATCGTCCTTGCAGAAAAATATGGCCCATTTTAATCACGATCGCGCGGGGTGAGGTAAGTGTTTAATTTTGGCGGGAGGCGGAGAGTGTCCGTTCTGTAGCGTTTAGCTACTATTATGTATTCTGTGGCTGTACTCCAAAATTAATAATGCGCATGCAGATCTTCGCCAATTATCGTATTTCCAGAAACACCCGAATCACCCCGAATCATTGAATCGTAAGTGCCCTAAACAATGCACTTGCATCTTGCACCTTGTTCGAAAGAAATAGGAGTCAATTCAGAGTCATACACAATCAAAAACAATTCGGGCTGTAGGTGACGGTAGCCTGTCAGTCAAAAAATTCAAAAATCCGTCAGTCGTCTTTATATATTGGTGGTGACCGCACGTATTATCTCTGTATGGAATTATATAGAGCTGCTGTTACATACCCTTCTTAGTTTTGTTTCAAAGTTGAATTTTCCGATAAAATGATTATTTACACAGGTAGCAGATAGCAGTGGGGAAAGTGAAAGTTAATAAGAGCATAATGCAAGTTCTGATCATTCTACGATATCAGAAATAGAGATAATCCCTGATTCTGTAAATCCTATGGACTGAGATTTTAATGATTAGATTTCTAAAATTTAAATGTAAACCAGTGTTTGAAAATATTTTTTTTAAATATAAACTTTGTCTTATTTTAACCTTCCATACATCCATCATCACGTCAGCTTCAGTAAGACACTTTAATAGTTCTAAGTATAGAATTTTTCAAGTAAATCAATACAACAAATATATATTCGCAATCGTGTGGCTTATCCTCGCTATTAACTTACATTGAATTATCGAAACAAATTTCGTTACTTATCTCTTTTACCATAAAATCACAATAAAACTCATAATTCTAATAAACTATGCATGAAGAAAATACATTTAACCACTCTATATACATATCGTCTTCGGAGGCTCGGGGAATATGACAGTTGCCGAACAGTGACGAATTTTTCTATGCGCATTATCAATTTGGGAGTACTGTACATATTTTTTGGTATAATTTTTACCAATATGTATTTGATACGTCCTTTATCACACGAGTTTATATGTGGTAAACTATCCAAAAAGTCACATTTATTACTTTATCTTAAATTGCGTTTGTCCAATATCCTCTCAGATTACAGAGCACACGACCACTTATCTCTTTTATGTCTTAATATCAGGAATAGTATTTACCCCGTAATCGTCTTGATGGGGTAATATTTTAGTCGGGGGTAAGAAAGTTCATTCAATATGTATGGTCTATGGAGTTTTTACTCTGTGGAGGCATGGGTCGCTTCCACCAACGCAATCAATATTGTGCGTCTAGCTTTATGAATAAGGGTTTGTTTAGAAAGGGACAGAAATATGCGAAAATATCTGTATGAAAGAGACGGTGAGGTTGTGACGTAGCCACGGATTATTTCCATGCAAATTGCCTTAATGCTACAATGTATATTTTTGAATGGTAATTGTGATGTGGAGTTTAATCTTGTTTTAATAAGTTGGAAATAAATACAGAACCCACATAAAATAACCTGTTTATAGGGAGTTAAAAAAATAACACGTTGAAAATATGATCGAGGCAAAAAATGAAAAATTGGTAATAGCTAGAAGACATTCATAAACAAAGTCACAGAGGAAAAATCACTTACGTCACAAACGTCAAAGAGTTCTTGTTATTCCTGAGATTTGTGCGTTCAAACAAACAAACCTATTCAAAGCATCCTACTTACTTATAAATGTGAAAGTTTGTGAGGATGGATGGATGTTTGTTAGTCTTTCACAAATTCATTTCCCAAATTTCGTATGTATGTTATAGCTCAAGACCTAAAACAAGTCATAGGCTACCTTTTATCCTGGAAATACCACAGGAACGGATGCGGGGTTTTCTCTGACGCAGGCGAAGCCGCGGGGCGAATCTAGCTGATCATTTTTTTCAAACCTCTTCAAAAATTTCCACAGAAATTACTTTATAAGCCACAAAAATGTCGTTTTGCAAAGCTTCTAATGAGAAGAAGAGAAAACAATCTATTGTTTGAATCGTGTTGGTTTCAAAATATTCTGCTTATGAAATTGTTTAGCTTCCTTTTATTTCCACATAATGTTATTTTCGTAACAACAAAAGATCTTACTGTTTTATAAGGAAACAGAATTTCTAAGCCTCTTAAATGAATAAATACTTCTCATGAATCATAAAGAAATTTTTATATGGTTTCGAACAAAATATTTGTATTTACGTGTCCTTTAAAAAGATATATAACGTTGAATCAAATCGTTGAAAAAAAGAATCTAGGGCTGGATAGTATATTTTCCCCCAAAAAAGCTACTTTCGAGGTACACTATGTTTACTTTTGTATATTAGCTTTCTTTGTCTTTCTTTTTTTTACATCATACTTTTTAATCTTTTAAGTATCGAAATGTACCTGAACCCAAAAAGTATCCTTCAAAATTTATCCTTATTTATCAATTATTTATCCTCCACTCATTGAACATCACATCGAGAGGCTTCGTTTTTATGTTATATGCCAGCGTAGAATTGTTGTACCTACCTATGACATTTTAATCATTACAAGCATAGGTATATTATAGACTCTTTATAAGTATAAAAATATAGACTACTAGCTGTGCTCCGCGGTTTCACCCGCATTGCTCCCCTCCTTAGTCTAAGCGTGATGATATATAGCCTATAGCCTTCCTCGATAGATGGGCTATCTAACACCGGAAGAATTTTTCAAATCGGACCAGTAGTTCCTGAGATTAGCGCGTTCAAACAAACAAACTCTTCAGTTTTATAATATTAGTATAGATAATTATATGTCTTCCTAGCTATACTCAAGTTGTTGAGCAGCTATCCTCTAATATCTAACTAACTCATACAATACATTTTATAACTTACTAGCGGTCCGCCCCGGCTTCGCTCGTGGTATATATTTACGTTTTCTCTACATAAGAACCATCCTCGCACTTCAAGGTATATAATAAAAAAAGAATTATCCAGCCGTTCACGCGTGATGCCGTGACAAACGCGAAACGGGTTTCATTTATATATATATATATATATATATATATATATATATATATATATATATATATATATATAGATTTATTTTGTTCTGAAAAATATTCTAATAAACACATAAATGTATTTAAAAATACATTTTCTGATCTAAAAGATATTTTTGCAATAATAACGTCTCGCCTACGACTCCGTAGCAAGTATTTCGTAGGCCGTAGCCCGTAGCACTCCAATTATACGTAATCATTATAATATTGAAGTATTTTCTATTTTTAGTTGAATACAATTTCTTTTTACTTCGTTCTTGATTCGTATAACGATGACGTATATTTATTGTGATAAATAAGAAACTATTCTATTTCTTTTGCAGATATTTTTGGTCCCGAAAATTACTAACGAAAATTGAGTTCAGGAATACAAATTTAATAATACATTAAAGTATTAGAATGGAAACAAAGAATTGTTCTACTTGTAATAAAGTGAGACTGCAAGTGAAATCTAGTCTGCATTGATATTTTATAAGACTATAAATAGCCCGGAGTTAAATTATCAACTTTCAGTTTTATTTTTAGATAAAAATAAAAGTTCTAAATTACACTGCAGTCATAATGACGCTTTTCATGCGTAAATGGAAAAACTAGTTGACATAGAAAGCTATTGTGGAACCAGGTCATAATTTATTCGTCGTATAAATAATTTTTTTCATGCTATTAAGGTCTCTTGTGCAAAACATACATTAATTATAACGTAAGCCCTGCTTAAATATGAAGCGGCCCTTATTTAGCCCATCACATATTTAATGTACTCTTTTCTACATTTACTGTAAATATGTTCCACATATAAATAAGTTATTCTACTGATTACTTATAAAATAAACAAAGAAGTCACTAAAAATATCTACGTGATACGCCATACAAACAGCAAACTGCAAAGTTGTATTTCTGTAATATGAAACTAATTTAAGCCTTTTATTGTCTTAGGTTACAGTTTGGCAATTCAGACCCCTTTTTGCAATGCATGTTTAACTTTAGGGCTGCGAAAACGATTATATTACACTTGGGTTCAGTTTATACGACGCAAACAATCATCTTGATAAGATTCTCTTTTGTTTATATTTACTTTTATGTTCATGTTACCTTTTTGTGACGTAATTGCCCAGACATTGATGTCAATCAATAGTCATTTTATTGACCGTTATCGAGGTATTTCATTTACCTTGAGTCACAATTCTTTCTCCAGAACTTTACGTTCATTAGGCAAATATTTGCTAGTTGATTGACATTTTTTAAGATATATGTAACAACATGACTGTATTTCGTTTCAGGACGTGGCGTTCATCAATCCTGCAAACGTGGTCTTCGTGTACATGCTGGTCAGAGAGCTGGTGGACGGCGATAGGATAGGACGGCCGCAAGAGCTGCAAGCTGTCGTCCTCACGTGCCTCTACCTCTCGTACTCCTACATGGGCAACGAGATCTCTTACCCCCTCAAGCCCTTCTTAGTAGAAGACTCCAAAGACAAATTCTGGGACCGATGCCTTTTAATCGTCGATAGACTGTCCTTTAACATGTTAAGAATTAATTCCGAGCCTGGTTTCTTCACGGAGGTGTTCACGGAGCTGAAGGGGTGCGGGGCGATCGAGAGCCCTCCCCCCGCGCCGCCGCACCCCGCGCCGGCCCCCCCGCACGCCCTGAGTGCCGCCTGACACACGGAGGTCGCGGTGCTGCGGCTAGCCTTGACAGACCGCCCCAGCCGTGTGTGATGTCGGCTTCTGACTGCCGAAAGTCTTGGTCGGTCGTCTATTGGTTATGAATGGTCTTATAATCGTGTTACCAATATTTAGTTCGAATAATGATTGTTTGGTGGTTAATCTTCTTTTCAAATTTATTCGTGTAACAATTGAAAAAGTTGTAGATAAATAATTATGAATCAAAAAGCAAATATGTAACTACCTATCTGTTTACATCCCATATAACTATAGCTAATAGATTGACGATTTTACGATCATTGGCGTATTTTGTGTTGTAAATCTAATTAGTACTTACCTTGTCTAAATCGAAAGGCCTACCTACTATGTAGTAGTTTTATGAAGATTTGGAAAAGGTATGAAAAAACGTATACAATAAATAACAAAAAGAGCATCTGACTTTTTTGTTTATATGACAATAAAGACAGATGTTATTTGTGCAAAATTGTTCCACAATCAACAATAGTCTAACGTTACAATTGTGAATGTCTATTCGTAGAGCATCGAAGAGTTAAAATTCATTTTAGTTCAAACATCATTCTTTAGCAGAAAACGCCAATGTAAAACATTATTATAACATTTAAATTAAATTTATTTTCAAGACCTATAAACCGAAAGATATAAATACCAACGGCAGAACAAGACTTTCGATGCAGAATCGTAATTTAAACACAATAAGTACCCGCGGAAAGATTTCAATGTCTGGCGTTGGTTAAATTCAAGTCAAGTTAAATGTGATAAAATTAAAGCAAGAGCTAAAATTATAGCGAATTTATATAAGCGAAATTGTTGCGGAGATGAAAGTTGATGTGTTTGAGGTTTGAGAGGAGTGATCTTAAAACATCCCACTACAAGTGCATTAGTATCGATCTTCAAGTAGTCAGGACATTTCAGTATAACTATAATGTAGGTAATGTCTGACAATTTATGTAACTGCTGAAGTGATTGCAGTGTTTAGTCCAATAGATCAGCGGTTAGCTAGTGTGTAAGAGTTTCGTAAATGTAGTAGAAAATCGTATTGCAATGTAGTTAGATGATATTAGAGAGTGGCAGGCGGGGGGGTTGCAATATTGGCTCCGGCGGACACCCGGTTAGGTCCTTCAGGAAAAAGTACGTAAAATACGACCGGCTCAAAGCACGCGGTAGCCTCTTTGTGATAGAGTGCAAATCGGATACTTCATATGGACAGCTTGGTTAGAAATTAATGTGTATCTACTACTAAACATTTATAATCATTCCTGATAATATAACCAATGAACATAGGTACAACATTACCTAACTACGATTATATAAAAACCTAATTAAATATGAAAAATTTTCAATAACCTCTACCTAATGGTATTTAAATTACTTATTTAAAGTTGTATTACCTATTAAACATATAGGTAATAAAATTTTTATAATAGTAAAGACATTGAAAAGGCTTCTTTGTGACAATCACGTAACACATTATTTAACAGCCATGAACATTTAATAGGTGTCTTAAGTATTAAACCGTGTAGATATCGGGTAAATACCGCTAAGGCTTAAAATAATTCTTCAAGAAGCAATGCTCAGTAAATAAAGGTAAATATTATCTATGTGTTGCAATGTTAATATTGTCATCAACTCTAAAAGTTTTCAGACAAAAAAAGATTTTCTCTCATATTTTTGCGATATCAAATAAAATGTTTTCTTTTGTTTTTCAAATTCAAATTGAAATTGTATGTGATATTTATTTGGAAGAATGAAGTTATATTACTAATGACAGAATTCAACGTTCACAGTTCAAACAATTCAACGCTCTATATTTCTGTACTCATGAGTTTCTAGATTTGCACTCTAAACGGAGGCCTAAGTTATATTATATAGGTCAAATTTTGCGACGTTTTGTACAGATTACAATAAAATAAGTCATAAGAATAGTCTAGTCTAATGAATGGCAAGTAAATCTTGTGGCACTCGGTATGAAATACTCAGTTAGGATTATTGGTATAAGAAATGTTAACCTTTGGATAGGCGTTGGTAAAGAAGTGGTAACTATCTAAAGTCCAATATAGGTATCTATTTTATTCGAAGAGTCTTTACGGTGGCTTTAATTTTGTTTGTATGTCCCATGTTAAGCATTTCTTGAATATTGTAATAAATAAGTGTAACACACCGTAATTAATATACTTGTTCGTAATCAAAACGTTCATTGTTCGAATGTTACATGAATGACGTTTTACTTTTTCCCCATTGATTTTTTTTTCATCGATACATTAGGTACCTATCTGTAAGCACCGAGTGCCAATAATCTAGCCGTTTCAATTGCCATATTTACGAGTAAATTAATTAGTTATCTATTTTATTTTCTAGAATCTCGATTATATTCTAACTCATTATTGTTCGTGTAAGTAGATGTCTGTGATGTTTTTGTAAGCTTTGTTTCGTGTTATTTATAATAATTTGTTATATTTTCATTTCGAACTACTCTTTTGTTATTAATTTATTAGCAATGGGACTATAATAGTGCTTGTAGACTATGATAAATAATAATAATTAATTTGTTAGGTGTAATGAAAAGTTCATTGATACCGTCTGCGTCATGATGCATGTTAAATAAATATAAGAGTCTTGTTAGAATCAGTTTGAGCTGGCTTCTAGATAGTGTAATACTATGAAATTCAAAAATGTATAATTTCTCTATTTTCGTGGACTTCACTAAGATAGTAAACACTCGCAGCACTAAAGCTGTTTTATAAAATAGTTTAAATTAATTAACAATTGTACTCTTGTAATAATAGTAAGACAAAATTATCTATCTACGATGTAATTTGCGTGCGTGCAATTTTCTTTAAAAAACCCTAGTCTGTTGTTTTATTTTGGATAGCTGGATATAATTTTAATGAAGTTTAAACACACGGTTTTAAATACGCGTAAACATTATTTTAATGAAAATTACAATTAGGTAATATTGTTTTCTCAAAATAAATTTATTCAACCAGATGTAAGTAGAAATTAAGATAACTGTACATTCCAATTAATAAAATGATTAAGTCGGGTATGAACGCAATAGGTACCTATTTGTCTGTAAAATCAGTCACGGTCCGGGGTCGTCATGGTTTTTACTCTTTATATACCGAATTCATAATATAAACTTATTTTATGTATAAAAATGTAAACTATTCAAAATAAATATTTATTGGCACAATGTAGACGTTATACGAGTTCAAATTTAGATAATCCTGATTTATGCAGGTTACACCAATTTTTAACATAATATTATTTACAAAAAAGTTGTAAAAAATATGATTTCATACACTTTCATCGTACTTATATTGTGATTCTTTGTAAAAGCCTATGAAATCGACCCTTCGTGAGACAATATTGTGCAATATTGTGTGGATATGCGTTTAAGTAAGTACCTACTATAAGAAAGGTATTATTCGGGTACCTCTTCTAATAACTATGTAACTCACGTTTGTTATCTAACGTATTGTAAATATACCCAATTATTAAAAAAGTTTCGTATATACAATCCTGTGTTTTATTTGAAAATTGAGGTAAAAAAAAATTTAAACTCGCAAGGCGTCATAAAACATGTCCCGAGCATCAGAAAATATTTGTACTTACCATAGGTACAGTATTATCTATGTACTTACCCTTCCGACTTACGACTTAATAAAATTAGCTTCTTAGAATCCCCATATTTAGGATAAGGAAGGACTAACATCTCAATTATTTACATAGTCAACTGCAATAAGTAATTAATAACCTATGAAACACCTGAAATAATTTGTGGCGCTCAATTTAAAATTCTTCCACTTGCTACTGAAGCGCCACCTTAATTTGCTCCCCTTCAACGGACATTTTTAATACAATAAGATGGTCCTCCTTACTTCTCCCCTCCATTACACGAGTCTAAAGTATAACCACAGATAATATATTATACAACTCTACCCGAGCAATCGAAAATTGCTCTCCTAACATATTAGAGTTTGGCAAACGAAAGATGAGACTGGCTTTTTATTTCGAAAATTTATATGGCAACACTTATAATTACGTAATTGTCATTAAAACCTGAGTTGTTGATCTGTCAAAGTGAAAATTATTTCCGCGATTTTAGTGATTTCTAATTGAAAACGAGACGAAAACATTGAAAAGCGATTTAAAAAAAGGTTCTTTTTACTATGATTAGTAAATTTGAAAAGAAACAAGTTGAAAGAGATGTAGTTTTCAAGGAAAAACAAGAGTGTTTACGTGAAATATCTCAATGCATTGTTAAGTGTGACTTTGATATTTTGATACTATTCATTTTGATTGCATTGTTTAATATTTATTATTTTGCAGGTAACATGGATGATACCAATAGTCCAGTTATAAACTATTCAAGCAACAATAAAAAAAATTGAATGATCTGTTTCGTTCAAAATGTTTAAAGACACAAAATCAGTATCTTGACGAGATTTCTTCTAAAAGTATGACCGGACCATGTTATTCGTGTTGAAGATAGTATAAAAAACGAGATGGAATAACTGCAGAAATGGAAGAGTTCATAATAAGAGTCAGAGATAATGATAGTGATTCTTACTATTCACTCGCGGTTGAATTTTTAGATTTAATATGGTTATATTGATTAAACAAACTTTAATTGTATTTTTATTGTGTTTTTTTCTTGCTTTAATTCGGTGTTCTTTTTTGTCTATCTGTATCACTTAACTGTACTATATTACATAAAACAATATTATAAAGATGAAGAGTTTGTTGTTTTTTTTTTGCTCGTAAGAGAAAATAATAAATAAAAGTATTAAAACTATATTTCCAACTATAACCTAAGTTGCCATATGTTGATTTTTTGAATTTGCCGCCTTTTTCCAGTCTCATCTTTCGTTAGCCAGACAATATAATATAAAAATTAGAACAAAATGTCATATTAAAATATCATTGGGAAGCAACGGTCGGGTAAACTGGTTGGATTTAAGAATGTTTGAAAATCCGCCTTTCCGTCAGCATGTTTTATAAATTACCACTTTTTAAGCACCAGGAAAATAAAAAAAATGATCAAGAAATTTAATTTATCTATAATGAATACAATAATTACCTAAATAATTACGGACATCTGTGAAATCTGTGTTCAAAATCGTTGTCATTTGCCAACAATAGTGTCAAATGTCAATTTGACGTAAGCGATTGCCGCCTGGCGCCTGCCCTGCCGAGTGCCGGCGAATTCGGTGGCGAATACCATCTATTTTAAAATTATTCACAATTAACTACATCATAATCATAAATCTATTATAAAAAAATATACAATGGATGATTATCCGGATCCAGACGATGAATATGAGCTTATGTACGCAGATGAACTAGAGTTGATGCGAGAAAGTGATGATCGCGCAGGTAAACAAAACATTGTTTATTTTGAAAGTTAATTTCGCATGGTTTTCATATTATTACATGATTTACTTTTTTTGTTTATTTTAAACTTCATTCACGTGTTTTTCCTAATATAAAATGACTTACTTTTTAGATGCAAATCCAGTCAAGAAAAAACCAATTCCTACCAAAAGGAGTCTTGATTTCTCTAGTCCTGCATCTTCACAAACACTACCGATCAGTCAAGATGTCAACAAAGCATTAAGTAGCAGCTTAGTCAATAGTACACCAAACAGGCAAATAAATTCACAAATATCGGATAATACAATGACAACAACAACTAATAAACGAACAGCAGAAGAATTATTTGGGGATATAGATGATATTGATTTTGAAAATGTTCAGTTACCGAGTAAGAAGCAGAAAACCGAAGAAGAGAATGATATGGATTTAATTAACAAGATTATCGAGGGCAGGAAGTTGAGACAGATGTTGACGGAGTCTAGTAATAGACTGCAAGTGGATAAACAGTCTATTTACAACAATAAAGAAAATTTGTCGCTGAATATACCAAGGTATGATTTTGGTTAATGGTTTGGCCATGACTAATGGATTTTTTTTCGAAATATATTACTTACATGTAGGTACATGTTTCAAAATAAAATAATGTTTAAAAATTTTAGTGCACCTGTACCAGTCAGTTTTAGATCTTTTACTTTTACATATAAGAGTACTTACAACTATTCAGGTTTGCTATCTGTGTATAATAAAATTACCCAGGTATAAAGTTAATATCTAACACATATTTTTATTAACTTTCAGATGGCCATTCATGCCGTTAACAAATTCAGATGGAGACCGTGTGTATGTGCGGCTTGAGTCAGAGGAATCTTGGGATAAATCACTGGACGCATGTACCAATGAATTGTCACTACAATCTACTTTCGCCCCTGTGTGGGTAGAAGCTAGGAAGATAGTAAGTAGTGTAAACTAAACTAATTACTCTTATGTCTATAGAATAAGTATTAAAGTAGATGCTGGTAGTTGAATTAAAATAAAACATACTTTATTGAGAACATACTTCATAAAAAAACTTCAAAAATTGATACCTTACTTGAAAAATATCAAAAAGCCCACCAATAAATGTGTAGAATGTTTATTTTGTATTATGACATGTTTCAGAAAATAAATGAATAATTTTTGCCCTTGTGATCCATCTCTCTTTATTTAGAATCCTCTTGTAATTTTTGGAAGTGCATGCTCTCTTGTTACTTTAATATTAATAGATTAATGTTGAATTTGTTTGAGAAGACTAGTGTTTTTTATTAAATTTCAGTTAGAGAGCAAAGAAAAAGCAGAGAACACAGTACAGGAAACGGAAGCAGTTATAATAGCGACCCAGACTATTGAGAATGCAGATCTATGGGTGGATAAGTATAGACCCACGTCCTATGTGGACTTACTGTCTGAAGAGCCTGTTAATAGAGCCTTGTTACATTGGCTACATTTATGGGATAAGGTAATATGATAAATTTTTTTTATTTTTATTGAATTAAGGAACATAATTAGGTAGGACAAACATTAAAAGAAAACATTGATATAGGAGAACCAATTTTTATAACTTTGATAAACTAAGCTGTATGTTTCAGTTGATAATCTCTATACAAAAGCAAACGTTACATAAACAATGACAATGTTTTAACTAAAAAATCTTCTGAATAAATTAGTATAGTGTACAACCTGTTTTACTAAAAAACGTTTTTTAATTGCAGATAGTTTTCAAAAAGGAGGTCAAAACGAAAGACCCTCATGAGGCGAACAAATTCAGCAAACGCACCGGCCAGTTTCAACTCACAAACAAGTGGAAGGGCAAAAAGGATACTGAGGTTGAGATAGATGAAGATGGCCGACCTCATCATAAAGTGGCTTTGTTATGTGGTCCACCTGGGGTGGGGAAGACGACATTGGCTCATCTGTTGGCTAGATTAGCAGGTAACGTGTTTATTAAGTAGTTCTTTCCCGTCCGACTAGGGCCCTTCCGGCCTCCTCCACTCAAGCGACAGCCCCAGCCGAGGTTCGAGATCCCCGTCAAGGGGGACGCCCTTACGCATGTCGCTACCAGGGTGAACCTTCAGTTCACCCACGCGTCTGCGTTAAAATGTAGAAGCCCTTCTGGCTAACATTGAGAAACACCACACAAAAAGAAAAAAAATAGTAGTTCTTTGTATGTTGAGGCTTTTGGAAAAAAAATTTGACACAAAGTATGGAGGCTATATTTGTAGCATTTTATGTATTCTTTGCATGTTGAGTTTTTTGGAAAAGAAAATATTGATATTCAAAAGTGTATTGAGGTTATAATATTTAGTATACAAATCTTGTTTTAAAAATTATAATGTACACAAGAAAAAAGAGTGATCCAATTTTGCGATAAGTGCACATTTTTACTCATCAATGACAAGAGCGCTTAATACTTTTTCATAATGCAAGGAAAATCAATTTAAAATAGGACAATTATAAACTTTATCAATTATTTTTTTATAATTGCTGGATGTACATAATGATAATATTATTTTTCATATTATTTTCTAGCATTATCTTTAAAAATATTACATATTGACTTTAAAGTATTTTACCCTAAAAATAAAGTAGAATGTCAGGTTACAGGCCAGTGGAACTAAACGCATCAGATGAAAGAAGTACCGAGGCTTTCCAGACAGCTCTACAGAGCGCAACTTTAATGAGATCAGTGCTGGATGCTGATAAACGACCGAATTGTCTTATATTAGGTATGTAAATGTTATATTTACTGACAAAATGTTTTAATCAAATTGAGTCCTTATTTGTTGAAGATTAAGGTTGAATTTTGTTTAAATAACTAAAATTTTTCAATGAAATTGTGCTTGAATTATATCCCAGCTTTTTAATTTTGTATTAATTGTTTGTTAAAATTAAAACTGTGCCGCAAAATAGCTAAATTTCGTGGATTAAATGAAGGTTCGAAAATCGATTCCAATCGTCAATAATTAAAGACTGCACTAACAAGAAGTAGCGTTGATGTATCCCAAATGGAAAGTATTTCTGTATTGACTATTATTTTTTTTTATACTTAAGCTTTAACATTATTGTAAAAAAAGTTTTGCAAATGTAGATATCATTCTTAACTCTAAATCATATTTTTTCAGATGAAATAGATGGTGCTCCAATACAAACGGTAGAACTTTTAGTCAAGTGGTGTACAGCAAGTACTAAGAAGGAAGACAGCAAGAAGAAGAATAAAACTCATCCGTTAAAACGACCTGTGATAGCCATCTGTAATGATCTATATGCAACATCTCTAAGGCCGCTAAGGTATTGTGAATAAAGTATATTTTGTCATAATGACTATTACCTACCTACATAGATTTTTGTAATTTTTATCCAATTTTCATTTTCAATCATACATACCATGGCCATAATGAGACTATGAGAACTAATATAGCTTTATTACTTGTCAAGATTTGTTGTAATTATAGTCGGCACGTTGAACCTTGATTCCAATGACAGTTCGTGTTAGTGATGGGTCGTGTCGATACTTTACTATTTTATAGGCAAAGGCGTGTCTTACATTCAGCCACGTCGGTAAACATGTTTTTACGAATATTATAAACTGCATTTGCAACTTTGGACGTGAACAACTGGAGGGTTTCAATTAAATTGAGTGTCATATAACACACTTGAAAGTCACGTGTATCACGTGTGAGTGTCACGTGTGAGAGTCACGTGTGTCGCGTGTGAGAGTCACGTGTGTCACGTTTTGGAGTCACGTGTGTCACGTGTTAGTGTCACGTGTGAGTCACGTGTGAGAGTCACGTGTGTCACGTGCGAGTGTCACGTGCGAGTGTCACGTGTGTCACGTGTGAGTGTCACGTGTCACGTGTGAGTCACGAGTGTTACGTGTGAGTGTCACGTGAATCACGTGTGAGAGTCACGTGTGTCACGTGTGAGAGTCACGTGTGTGTCACGTGTGTGTGTCCCGTGTGAGTCACGTGTGAGTGTCATGTGTAAGTGTCACGTGAGTCACGTGTGAGACTCACGTGTCACGTGTGAGTGTCACGTGTCAGTCACGTGTGTCACGTGTGAGAGTCACGTGTCGCGTGTGAGTGTGATGTGTGAGAGTCACTTGTGTCACGTGTGAGTCACGTGTGATTGTCACGTGTGTGTGTCACGTGTTTTACGTGTGACAGTCACGTGTGTTACGTGTGAGTGTCACGTGAATCACGTGTGAGAGTCACGTGTGTCACGTGTGAGTGTCTCGTGTGAGAGTCACGTGTGAGTGTCACGTGTGAGTGTCACGTGTGTGTGTCCCGTGTGAGAGTCACGTGAGAGTGTCATGTGTAAGTGTCACGTGAGAC
>CAJQZM010039130.1:0-21564 GCA_907164665.1 Colias nastes | reverse complement strand
AGGAGTGTATGGGATATCATATCATATCAACTCAGCAGCCCATACAATATTATATGAAAATGCTTTAAAATCATTGCAATGTATGTACTTGTTAATTATTATCATAAATAACCACAAAACATTCGGAAGTACAACATAATTAAATAATTTAGAAATTAGAGACTTTTTAACGGATTTTAAACGCGATTTATTCATTATATTATTTTCCCGACGTTTCGAACACTTTACAGCGAGCGTGGTCACGGGGAGACTCTGTAAAGTCTTCTTATTTATATACCCATTGTTTACATACTGTACAATAGTTATTCTGTGACAGTAGTACAATGTTACAATGCTTTTCTTCAGTAATAACCGTGAAATACCGTGTAAGCTTCACAATTCTAACTTCTAACGCGTATCACATTGAATAGACAATCGATACCAATGTATCGATGTTTCTATTTCCATATTAAATGGCATCATTTTAACGAAATTATTATACAAACCAAACAATATTATAGGACGTTTCATTTTTTATTACAATCTAGTCCAAATGAATATTTCCTACACGTAAGCTGTGACGCTAAATGAAAGTTCATATTATGTTTTCATATTTGAAATTAGCAAGAATATGAGGACTTAACTTACAAATGTGTGAATTAATTTTGTAGCGAACAACATGCTTGAATGTTTCAGTAATTATAATTTAATTATACGTTAACTGATGTTTCATTTGTTTCTCATAGAATAAGCAATTGAGATTAACATGTTCCCAGTTTAAGTAGTTTAATAATTTAGTATGTACAGCCTTTAATTAAATGTTATTATTTAATGAAAGAAGGATTATAACAGTAGGTATAATAATTAATAAGGCGAATATTTGATTAAATACTGCTTATCTATACATATAATAAAATCGTAGGAAAGTCAAAACTGTACATTGAATATTTTTTTAAAAGAATACATAATCCATGATCTATAATCGATATAGAAGCCAAAAATATAGTTTTTAGAATTTTTGTCTGTTTGTCTGTTTGTCTGTTTGTCTGTATGTTTGACCGGGCTAATCTCGAAAAGTACTGCATAGATTTACTTCAAATTTTGCATGAATATTCCTTAGAGGTCGGGTGAGGATAGTTTATACATATCATCATGATATCACCTTCGGGGGAGGAGCTGTGAACCTTTATTTTTCTTACCTATTCTGTGTACTACGACAGCGTACAATCTAAAAACTCATGTTTAAATGTTGGTTTCGAGTAAGCCATGCTATTATCTAGCTTTACAAAATAAAAACCATGTCATTTACGTAATTTGGGCAGAGAAACAGTTAAATGAATCTTAGCAGCAATTTGAAACAGCGCCATCTATGAAGTGTTAGAAAAATCAAATACACGTTAACTATTGGAAATTAATAATCAAATGACGCATATATAAATGTTGTTTGACAATATCTAGATTGACACTATAAAAATAATGCCATTTAAGTAACTTGGGAAGAGAAACATAGTTTAAAGAATGTAAGTTGTATAATGTTAATTTTGTAACAGCGCCATCTATGAGATTTCGTAAAAATCAAATCAATTTACATGTTAACACTACTGAATACACTGTATACTATAATACTGTTGAAAATTAATATAATTTAAATATAATTATTATGTTATTTATTTAACTCTTTAACCCATATCTTCCCTTCCCTATAAGGTATATTTCGTGTAAATAATAAATATGCTACATTTTTTTAAAGTGAGGGTAGATGTTTATTATTTTAAGTAAAACTAGACACCATTATCTACAGTTAATCTAATATTGATTGTGTTCATTAGTTACAATTTTAAAAATCTTCGTGTTTTATAAATTTACTAGCTTACCGCCCGCGGCTTCGTCCGCTTTGTCTAAAACTTAATAAATTATATACTAGAACCTTCCTCTTGAATCAGTCTATCTATTAAAAAAAACCGCATCAAAATCCGTTGCGAAGTTTTAAAGATTTAAGCATACAAAGGGACATAGGGACATAGGGACAGAGAAAGCGACTTTTTTTATACTATGTAGTGATATTTATAAAGCAATTGAATGCCATAAAACCAAAAATATCAAATGCAATCTTCGTGTTTTGTGAATTTTCACCATCATGCGTTCCCACAAAAGGTAAGTTGTTACTTATAGGTATTTATTTTTTATAATGATAGCAATTCATGTTTTTTGTTGCAAATTATATTACACTTTTAGAATGAAATAATAAAATGATGAATTCTTTTATTATTTTGAGGTGCATTGGGAACAGTAGTTTTTGATAAAATTTTATTTGTAAGTAGCTTTTTTTATAGATTTACAGTTAACTTTTGATTTTTTTATTTACAGATTCAATGCTCATAAAATTATATCGCCTTTGGAAGACGATTTCTGCTGATATTTTTACAACACCACTTGAAAATTGATGATTTGATGATAAAGATAGTAGCAGCGAGGATTAAGTGGAAATTAGTAATAATCCGCTTCGTCAATTTTTGACTGAAGTTAATGTCCAACGTCCAATGGTTGGAAGTATCTCGGAAAATTTTGGAGGATATCTTTCAGGAAGGAGAGGAGGGGCAGCCAACCACATATCAAACTACTACGTTTTAGTACCGAAAAAAATGTTATTGCCAAATGAAACGTAAATTTTGCACTCACAACTGTACAAGTAATGTTTTTATTTTGATTTTGCGGTTATCTGATTATAATATTTATCTTTATGGCTATCGAGGTACCGACCGTACTGGGATCAGAGTACATGATATACAGTTCATCATCCAGGATTGCTAAGAGCATTTTTACACTGAAAAAGATGGTTTCTTTGAATCGTAGTTGCTTCATTTATTTATTTTTAATCATTTTACATAGGTAATATGTTTTATATTTTATAAATATATCATTTTCATTATTTAAGTAGATAAAACTGGGGTGGGAAGGTGAGGAAAGGTTTCGGAAATGCCACGTGGTGAGCGTAGCATTACCATCAAATTACCATGTATCTTTCTGCTGTGTTTTTTGGCGGGACACTATTTCTTAGCAGAGCCTCACCCAGTCCGAGTCATCGACGTCCCCGTCGTCCACCCTGGGACCTGCTACGACCACGCCGCCGCGTGATCCGCCTTAAAAAGTCGTAGTTGCTAACAAGATGCAGGGCGAAAGGCGAATTCTGCGCCTATAACTCAGAATCACTCACCAGGGAGGATACCCGAAACTAAACCGAGCCCGTCTGCAGGCTTTAAGGTGGCAATCCCACCAGCGGACTAGGATATAGTGGGCTAATCACCTGCTTATCCGAAAACTTCATGATTTTCGAAACTGACACAGTACAAAACCGGACCGATTTACGAACAACGACCTTTGGCATGAAAACCCGGACTCGAATTGCTTTTTGGAACGTACGTACACTAAGTGAGGATAGCCGTTTGGCACAAGTGGAAGCGGAAATGCTCAGGTATAATCTTCAAATACTTGGTCTTAGCGAAGTACGAAGAAATGGGTTTGGAGAAATTAGAACCTCTAGAGGCCTTACATTCCTCTATTCTGGCAAGGAAAATGAAGATGATGTACATGAGAATGGCGTAGGTCTACTTCTTTCTGATGTCGCTAAGAAGAGCCTACTGGACTGGAAACCAGTCTCAGACAGAATCTTGACAGCTCGTTTTAACACCAAAGTCCGAAAACTAACCATAGTACAGTGCTATGCGCCTACAAACCTGGCATCTGAAGAAAACAAAGACAATTTCTATAATGCACTCGAAGCAACCTTCAAGTCTATTCGCAAGCAGGACATAGTAATTGTCTTGGGAGATCTCAACGCCAAGGTGGGCTCGAATAATACGAACTGCGAGAGGCACATGGGTAGGCACGGATTGGGTACCCGAAACGAAAATGGAGAGAGATTCTTAGAATTCTGTCAAAGCAACGATCTGACCATCGGAGGAACATTATTCATACATAGAGATCACCATAAACATACCTGGAACTCACCCGATGGCACTACTAAGAATCAGATTGACCACCTCGCCATCAGCTCCAAGTGGCGTTCATCTCTCCTCGATGTACGCAACCGCCGCGGTGCTGACATCGATAGTGATCATCACCTTATAGTGGCGGAGATAAGAATAAAGATTGCCACAAATCGGAATAGAACCAGGACGGTAAAAACTAGTCGACGCTATGATAGCACTAAGTTAGAAAATCCAGATACCTATGACTCTTTCAGAATCGAGCTTCGAAACCGTTTCTCTGGTCTAGAGACTGATCCCGATAACAATAACATAGATGTTCAATGGAATGGAATTAAAATGGCATATACAGAAACCTGTTCAAAAGTTCTTGGTTATAAAAGTCATTGTCGTGACGACTGGATATCGCAAAGAACATGGGACCTAATAAATGACAGGAAAGATATCCACCTAAAACTCCTCAACTGTAACAACGCCAGTACCCACGAAGAACTCAGCCAACAATATCGTTCCATTCGCCGTAAAATCTACCGCAGTACAAGAAGAGACCGTAGAGTGTGGGCAGATACTATAGCAGAATCGGCGCAACGTGCTGCCAGATGTGGTAACATGAGGGAAATGTACCAGGCGACTATGCGTTTATCAGGGAAGAAGAGCTATTCAAAAAGACCACTTAAGAATAAGGAAGGCCAATTCGTAGTGACTTCTGAAGGACAGCTGCGACGCTGGCAAGAACACTTTGAGGAGCTCTTTCAGGCCTCGAACAACACTACCACTGCAACTGCTGATCTTAGTAGTAGTCCGCCAATCAGGACTCTTGATATCAACGCAGCACCGCCGACTGAAAGAGAGGTAGAAAGTGTAATCCAGTCACTCAAAAACGGCAAGGCACCTGGAGCGGACCTCATCACAGCTGAAATGCTGAAAGCAGATATTGAAACTGCAGTCAAACACCTAACGCCCTTGATACAAAAAATATGGAATAGCGAAGAGTTACCAGACGATTGGAATAAAGGAGTGCTTGTAACCGTCCCGAAAAAAGGAGACCTCAGCAACTGCAACAATTGGAGAGGTATCACCTTACTCTCAATACCATCTAAGATTCTGTGCAAGATAATATTGAATAGGCTATCAAAAGCAATCGAACCCCTGATTCGCAGGGAGCAAGCTGGTTTCCGGCCCAATCGTTCATGCACTGACCAAATTAACACTCTACGTATTATCTTGGAGCAGGCATCAGAATGGCAAAGGGAAATTTATCTAGCCTTTGTGGATTTCGAAAAAGCCTTTGATACGCTGAGTTGGTCAAGTATTTGGTCACGTCTGCAGGATATTGGAGTACCTCAGAAATTAATTAATATCATAAGAGCTATGTATGAAAAATACACCTGTACAGTTTCTCACAATGGCTTGTTATCGGATGACATACGCGTATATGCAGGAGTACGTCAAGGATGTTTGCTCTCACCTCTGCTCTTCCTTATTGTCTTAGATGGCATTATGCTTGATACCACTGTCAACAACCGCCGCGGTATTGAATGGGGTTTGACTGACACTCTCGAGGACTTAGATTACGCAGATGATCTCTGTCTGTTCAGTCACACCCGTGAGGATATGCAAGCCAAGCTTAATGACCTACAGCGAGAAGCTACAAAGAGGGGCCTGAAGGTAAACACTCGCAAGACGCAAGAGATGAGGTGTGGCGAAACGAGCTTGCAGCCGCTGCGTATTGATTCCGAGTGTGTAGAGCGCGTGAACCAATTCACCTACCTTGGAAGCGTTGTGACAGAGAACGGTGGTACAGAAGAAGACATCGTTTCAAGGATAACCAAAGCCAGGGCAACTTTCGCTCGGCTGCGACCCGTGTGGCAATCGAGGAAATTGACGCGGAGGCTTAAGCTCAAAATTTTCCAGTCCAACGTAAAAACTGTATTGCTATACGGGTGTGAAACATGGAAGGTCACAAAGGACATCACGCGCCAGCTGCAGGTATTTGTTAACCGCTGTCTCCGCCGAATCATCGGAATTTACTGGCCAGAAACTATCTCCAACGACGACCTTTGGAAATGCTGCGATGAGACACCGATCGCCCATCAGATTAAACGCCGTAAGTGGGGCTGGATTGGCCACACGCTACGTAGAGACCCGGAACACATACCAAAGCAAGCTTTGGATTGGAACCCCCAGGGAAAACGGAAACGTGGCCGTCCAAAGCTCACTTGGCGTCGTACTGTTATCGCAGAGGCCAAGTCAATCGGAAGGTGCTGGAGCGAGATAAAACGAGCTGCCCAAAATCGACACGCATGGCGGAGTACTGTTGACGCCCTTTGCCCCAGCTAGGGGCCTTAGGATATTAAGTAAGTAAGTAAGTAAGTAGATAAAATAAATTATGTTACGGTTTTATAAGAAAACACAGTGTATTTATTAGGCGACGGTGATTTCTTCCAGGCAAAAGATATTCTCAGCTCAATAAAATTGAATAGTATGTTGTTAGTTATTCTTTAGATTCACAATTGTAATGAGCTGCATTTCCGCATGTAAGTTGTATCGTAGTTTAGATATATCATAGTTTTGACATATTAAAGTTCCAACAAAACCCTCAAATTTTTGAGCAGAGTTGAGCAAGATAATTTGAAAAATGTGCCGTGTTAAGTATTATAGAAAAGGTTAGTTCGTTGGTAATTATTATTTCTTCTTCATTAACATGTTGTTAGTAAAAATAAACTTTGACTAACAGTCAAAGTAGTCAAAGTATATTTTAACTAATACTACTTAATATCTATTATACTTATGTTCAGTATTTATCTGTATTATTATTGCTTGGTAATTAATATATTTTCATGTCGTATACCTAATTATAAGCATAAGTTTGATGTGTAATTAGCTGGATTTATTTTTACACACTCACAGACTTATATTTTATGTTAAAAGAGTGTTAATAGTGTAAATCATAATATTTTTTCACAATTAAAAATAATCCTTTTTTCTGATGGTGTTAGCATTGAATTAAACCGCGCTGTCGTTTCGTTCACAAAAAGTGATGTTATGAGGAGCATATTCGGTCCTCATATCATAAAAAATCTGTGCGAAAACAATAAACACGTGTGAGGCCCTCACGGCAGATCGGGGCGGTCTGACGCGAAGTGGGGACAGCGTTGTCACTATATCGCTTTTGCCACGCTGTTCAACAGACTTATTCGATAGTTCAGTTTTGTGTTAAGACCGCTGTGACAACCAACCTGTGAGACAACCAAACCCGGTCTCCCCTACTATCCCGTGAGACCGAAACCTTCACTGAGAGGGTATGACGTCTCACAGCTGATCGCAAACGGCATATTGTACTATCCCGTGAGACCGAAACCCTCACTGAGAGGGAATTACGTCTCACTACTGATCACGACAGTCATATTTTATCTCGAGAATCTGAAACTTTACTCAATATGAAGACCGTTTGACAAATGATAGGGTGCATCATAATATTATTCGATCTCTTGAAGATGAACATGAGCATAAGCAATGACTAGAGTAGGGACGCGAATATTACAATTATATGAGACAAGAACGATTAATAAGTTTGTTTAATGAAAGATTAAGAATTGAAACTATTCAGTCTCTGGAAACGGACGAATAGCGAGAGGCCCGTCTTACTGCAGACAGATTTCGTCATAGTCTTAATGACTTGAGGTAAACAATCTACGAATTCGGTGGTGTGGTCTGACAAATATAAAAGTGGGTTTGCTTATAACCTCACAATTGATTACAGATCATCTTCTGTATAGGCGATATTAACGTAATATGTTCTTTTTGTAATGCTTTAAAGTGTAGTAAGGAGTCGGCTTTCGTTTAAAGATACACCGGAACCTTTGAAATCACTACTTTTAGAGGAACATACTGTGCAATGTAAACTGTTATTAGACAATATTCGCTCTTATAGTAGTGCGTTTCAAATGATCCTTTGGTGCTCAATAATTATCAGAAGGTCCGTTCATGCTTACTTTTAAGATACAAGGTCAAGTTTACCATTTGATAGGATCCCTTTTGCCTGAAGGCCAACCTAAGTTTGTTTAAATATATTTTGTATTCGACTACAACGAATAGTGGAATACAAGAAATCAATATTTCTCAAATTTAAAACTGAACTCATTTCACAATTTTAGAACAGGTTAATTCGTATATATGCAGTTTTAAATCGACATTAGAAGCTTTTCCTCAAGATGGTGATATCGGCACTCAGGAACTCCTTGGACGTGTTATAACGTCCAGGCCACAGTATTACAAATTTTTCCTAAAATAGAGCAACGAATGTATTTTCGCATAGCAACGGAGGGGAACTCGCGGGGGGTCAAGTGACGCGGGCCACGTACCACAAACATGCTTAGTTTGTGGTACCGAGCGCGAAAGAAAGTCATCGTGTTTTTAGTAAAGTTACTATGTAAACTAACGTAATTTAATACTTAGGTACATATTCTATAATGGTGTGCTCAAACTGTTAATCTACATTTAATTTAGATTATTATTTGATACTAAGTAATGTAGAATTTAAATCACATTCATTCATGTTTTCTTCAGATTTTAAGATTTTCTTATCAGAGTGTTCAATTTTAATGTAGTTAAATTTTATAAGAGACAATAATTAAGAACATTCAAAAATAAAATGTCACGTAAAAAACGACCTAATCGCGGACGAAGTCGCGGGCAACAGCTAGTCTTCTTATATATAAAAATGAATCGCAAAATGTGTTGGTAAGCGCATAACTCGAGAACGGCTGAACCGATTTCGATAATTCTTTTTTTATTATATTCCTTGAAGTACGAGGATGGTTTTTATGTAGAGAAAACGTAAATATGTACCACGGGCGAAGCCGGGGCGGACCGCTAGTTTATAAGTAAAATCATAATTTGTAATGTTCTCTATTTTTTTCATTATTGTTTCATTGTTATATTAACTTTCAAAAATGTTGAACGTAAACTACGTATTTTCTTATCGTATTTAGAATAGTTTGAACCATAAACAATTACCACAGACAACTTAAAACAATTCAATATCTTCATCGACCAATAAAAAACATTCCACATTTAAAAATGTGCCCATAGAACAAAACTGTACCATAAAGTACGAGCACAGATAAGGTAAAAATGAAGAATTTCAATTTTCCAACACCTGTCCTCCGCTAATGGACTAACGGTGAACGACCACGACCACGCCTGATAACTAATAGCCGATACCACTATTACGGGATTATAAATAACTTGCTGTCAAATTTAACATTGTGTTAAACATTGATTTTTATTAGATTTATTATATCGTTTAGTTATTGTTCCTCAAACGCTGTTTGAAGTCAATTTTGCGAGAACTACTTTGACTCGAATATTATGTTTATTAATGTATCGTCCCATTCGTGATTAACGTTTTTTATCATTTATAATATAGGATTCAAACTACTGAAAGTACTTTGATGTTTTTCTTTATATTGGTACAATATTAACAGGATCTATAATAATATAAGGATAATTTCCAATATATCCAAACTTTTACGAAATAGGTAATCATGTTTATTTATGCCTACATTAAAAATATATTGTAATAATGGAACGGAATAAGAGAAATCTTAGATTCCGCATCATTGGAGCGACTCTTTGAATGTGAAAATATATATCGTGATGTATTATGATTTTTCCGTGTTTTATACAAAATACCTTTTAAGAGTTCGAAATGCGACAGCCATTTTACGTCGTTGTTTTAATTTTATCAGAGTTTTTTATAAGGTTACGTACGTAAATTAAAATAAAATATTCTTTTATTAATTTTGTCTAAGGTTCTATTAGAAATCTGTATGTATATTCTGATTGTAATGATCTTCGAAGATCCGCATGTTTTTGCAAAATATTCTCTATAGAACACGCTTTTCGAATCGAAGTAATTTTTTAAGTATGACGATAATTAATAGAGTATATCCAATAAAATGTTAACTTTAAATAAATTATTTGATTAGATAAAAAAAGATATTAAATTTATTACAGCATATTATGCTCCATACATTCGTCAAAATTAAATAGCGAGGTTTAACAAGCGCTGTTTCTAGCGAACATTTCTACCAACTCCAAGCCACCACATATTGACTTCATTAGAGACTTTTCGACAATATTAATATACTCAACTAATATTTACAGCTGAACATGAACAGTTTCGCGAATTTCAAATGCAAATGGATTAAACGCGAGTGCGACCATAAATTTCACTTGATAATATATTACGTGATTTCGTCCAGCAATTTTCGCAGCTGTCCGTAGCAAATAGTCTATGTATTTTAGCATTGGAATAAACCGTATTAGCGGATGAAATTGCACGGCTTGTTGTATTCAAATTTACTTTACGTAGTACTTACTAATAATGTGTAAGTTACGAAAAAAAAAAGGTGTGTCCATACGTCGATTTCAACTGTTTTTGTAAAATAGGTATTTATACCTATTTTACAAAAACAGTTGAAATCGAAAACTAATTTAAATAATATTTTTTTTTAATTGCAAATTGTCATGATAAACATATTTTTTTAAATTATTATATAATCATTCCATTAGAAGACAATTAATTTGACTTTGAGATACTTTTTGCATAAGATGATAAAGGATAATATGAAAATGTATGAATCATTAAATCACCAACAATAATTTATTTTAAAATATACATATAACAATAGTACTAATGGTTTTTTGTATCATAAATAATAATAAAATTACATACATAGTAGTCAACATAATTACTTTATACTTCAAGTTATGAGAAACTCAGATTGTTTTAATTCTTAAACACTATTTCAAACTCAAACTCAAACATTTATTTATTCAATTAGACTTCTTTTAGAAGCACTTTCGAATCGTCATTACATATTTTTACATTTACCATTTATTGTTATTTTTGTTTTATAAGTATGTAAATCATCTTATATTCAGATTGGAGCTAAAATTAAATATACCTACTTGTTATTATTTCATGGTAAAATTGATAAATTTTGAAATAGGATACCTACCAATACATATTTTAAAATGATAGTAGAACTTTAATGCTATTATGGGAGTGAAGCTTCTAGCTGAAAATAGATACATTTAATATTTTATTTTACACATATTGTATCTATTTATTCCATATTAAAATTGATTAATAATAAAAATAATTTTATATGGCTATTGTATCAAATTCCTACTATATTGTACAATTATTTTTGAATTGTATAATATGAAAGAAATGTTTATAGTTTTTATCTTTCATATATATACCTAATTCATATATATTTTTTATCATTAACCATCTAAAATCAAAACAATCAAAAAGTATGTTAGAAAAACTTAAACAGATTCTTATTAGATTTTTAAACAACTTTCTTTTCTTCAAGTTATACTTTAATAAACTTTTGTAGGTATAGATTGATAGTTTATGATTTTTTACATACATATATTTAATCATAAGGAAAATAGTATAATCAAAATGATATGTCAACAATAAAAAAACAGTATGAATTCAACTACTATATGAAAAAGTTGATTAACTAACTTACCTTAGGCAGTTTAGCATATTGTCCCGTTCTGACATCCCTTATGGTGGCAATGTCCAGCATTTCCACCTCCATGTTCTGATCAGTCCAGTACAGGAAGAAGCCATTGGGGTCCACCCGCAGGGTGACTGGAAGACCAGTGCCTGAATCCTGAAGATATTATTATATGTTTCATTTGTTTGATAATAATAGTTTTACACTTTAGGATCTTTTGCCAATAAACTGGTTCAAAAAGAAAATTTGTGATTTTTGCAATAATCATCAGTTTGTTTGGCTTTTCCTGACTTCTTTGTATAATTTGATAACTTAACTAAGTAGTTAATACAAAAGTTTATACATTTAACTGCTTATCATAAATAGTTTAGCCATAAATTAAATTTCACAGTATTTTAGAAATTTATTGTTTAAGAATTTACATAAATTCATGATTTAAATTGTCTTATCTAGGGTATACTATTAACGTTATAGTAAACGAGTAAAAGTTGTAGATTAATACCTCATCCCACTTGATGAATTTCTCCCCTTCTTGTAAAGGTTTAGGCACTTCTATCGGCTTCAAAGTTACACCAGATGATCTTGTAGATGTAGTCATTGTGAATAACAAACACTTATACGGAAATCATAACACTATCACGGATAAATACAGTCATCTTCCTCCCAACACTCAGATCTATCTGAGATAGTTATCAATGATATAGTAAAGGCACAAGTCACACACGAACGCAGTACACTCTAGACCGACTAGTGATAAGAAATAATTAATGTTCAAGTGCCAAAGAAAGTTCGCTTACGGCTAAGAAACAACAAATACTTTCCACATCTTACAGGGACACGACAGACCCGTAGTGTACCATCGAAATTTTAGAAATGTCAAATTGTATCCAGTTCCAGTTACCAGAATGAAGAAGGAATGAAGCTCCAAAGAATAATAAATATAGAATTTAAATTGTATATATTATTATTTATTAATCTTATCACTAAATAATTGAAAAAGTAAATAATCAAATTCATTCCTTAATTTTATTTTAGTGATTTTCTTTCTTCGTAAACATATTTATTTAATATGGCAATATTATTCTGAAGGGTGTGTTCCGTTTGTGTCCAGACTCCAGACCACGTATTCCATTGTCAGACAGTCAATAATCTTTATTGGGATAAATCAAGCATAATGATTCTTATGTAGCAACTCATAACTTTGATTCTTTTTATATTATTTATTTATATACAATTAATTCATTGTTTCAAAGTCTATATTTATTACAAACTTAGCTTAAACTTAGGTTCGAATAATATGTTGTCTTGCAGAACACTTTCAAAGTTTCGAAAAAATGACAACGTCTGACGTCATTGTCAAATGTCATTAGCAAATTGCAATGTCAATGGACCGAAAGAAAACAGAGGCCGCATAGTTTACGTTGTTGGAAACAAAATCGAATAAAACACTTTTATAATGATAACAATTTTCTAAAATATAATCAGAAAAAAATTATGGATTCAAAATAGTTTAATTATACTGAGTTACGTTTTGCAGAAACAAAAGAATAGATTTCATATTTTCTACAAAATAACTGTAGTTTAAGCATAATAATGGCAAATTCCGTAAATATTTCAATTGAAGCACCTATAGAAAATCAAATACAAGAAATAACCTACGATGGACAAGAGATTTATCAAGCGTATGTATATTTTACATTCAATTCAATTATTATGTTCCTAAAACGATCTGATATACCTTTTACAAATAAAAGCACAGTGCTTGTAATGTTTTTGAATTCCTATTGTATCTCAAGTACGATTTTCTATTAACGAATACAATTCAAAGCTTTTCAGTTATGTTTTTCATTCTATAGTTTAATTATAACCTTATTCAGTGCATATTATGATGATTTCTCTGATGAAACAAGAAGAATATCATACAGAATTCATCAATAATCCATTATCATCATTAGGAACATATACAATTTCGTAATTTCACTTTTTACAGGCCTCTGTCAATGTCAGAAAATCTGGCGAGATTGGCTCAAAAGATAGACTTTTCTAAAACCGATGATGACTTCTGTAACATCAAAAAAGAAGGGGAAATCAGTTCAGATGTAAAGTCAGAGGAGGATAAGGACCCAGGCTATCAATCTAGTCTATGGCCATGGGATTCTGTGAGGAATAAGCTGCGGAATGCTTTGACGGAAGTATGTGTGCTTGCTGATGTATTGAGTATAGCCAAGGAGAAGAGATATATGGTATGTTATTGTTCTTGATACATTTTTAAGAAGCAAAATGTGACATAGTTATTACTTATTATAGATAAATTGGAAATAGAAACATTACTAAAAAAAATATATAAAAGTGTATAATTAATCTATGCCTACTGGTTCACACATGTGCCAAAGATAATTGTATCCTTCAAATAAATCACTGAGCAAATTTTTTAATGTTTATAAATCTACAGTTATTTAACAAAACAAATCTAAAATTCAAAGTAATAGATGCTGTTACATGAAAAATAGATTGGAATCTATTCAATATTATTCCTTCAATAGCATCTGGTTATTATAATTCTCATCCATACTACAACATTTTAACACAATTCCAGGTATTAGACCCAATCCAAGCAGATCAAGTAGAAAGCCGTCCGATGGTGCAAGTGTACGGACGTAAGAAAGCCCTCTCTGCCGCAGGGGCGGTGCTCCTCAACGGTGTCGAGAGGCTCCGGGCCAGTGAAACTATGAGGATGACGAGGAACATGCCAGACTTTCATATAGACCTGTTGAGGCTGCGGCAGAACTGGAGGTTGAAGAAAGTGTCGAACACTATTGTTGGTGATTTGAGTTATAGAACGGCTGGATCGAAGTTCAGTCAGACGGGTGTTTTTGAGGTAAATTTAATGTTAACAGTGTAGTATGTAAATTTTTTAACGTTATATATATTTCGTTTTTGTATGTTCATGCACTTAAATGAAATATTTATGTACTATATAAATAAAGAAAACACAAAACCCATACAATGAAAAGTTAGTACCTATTCTTCAAGTTAGAGTTTTGCAGAACATAAATTATCTATTATTAACATTTTTAATGTTACATAGATTGTCATAACTCGTTAATTATTTTACTTTGACCTTTTACATGATTTTTTTACATAATCGCAACCATACACCATAAAGCTGCATTATACATGCATCCATATTTGTCAGTTAACAATAACTCAATTTAAAATTATACACTTATCTTTAATCATCAGGTCACAAAAGCTCCAGAAGAACAGATAGCGCAAGCGATGAGTATGAACGCATCGGGGCCAGCGCCGTCCGCGTTGCGTGTAACCGTACCGCCCGAGTTGCAAGGGGTTGCGTTTATATCTGTTTTGTGTCAGAAAGGTAGGTTTATTTATTGGAGTTATGGTTCACAATGCGTTTATATTAAATTAATTGAATTGTAATAATAAAAAAATCGAGAAAATATCACTCATATTTATTTCTAGGTAAGCTGTAATACACTTAAATAACACATAAAATTGCGCTTATAGTAAGTTTTTTTAAAAGTTAATTTTAATAAGAAAGATGTTGATAAGAACAAAAAAAATAATAATCACATGAAAGAAAATACAATATATTACTATCTATACTGTTCATACTTATCCATCATTCTGGACCATTAATTTTACATACAGAATTAATGCTATTACAAAAAACTTTCTTCATTATTTTACACAATACAATTGTTACATTTTTACATATTCAATATTTCATTTGTCGCCTAATATTGTAAAAATTTCCAGAACAAGAAGACGTAGTGACCGCTACAATAAGTTCGTCAGCGATCAACTGTCCCGGGACGTTGCTAGGCGACGGGGCGGATCTCCACTGGCAGCAGAAGCTTGAAGCGGCACAAAATGTGCTGTTCTGTAAGGAACTGTTTGCGAGACTAGCGGCTGAAGCTGTGCAATTGGACGCGTCTATACCGCACATGGTCGTGGGAAACCAGATTATGGCTACGGTGAGATGGTTTTTATTTATAATACTATTTTGTACATGGATTTTGATACCTACAGATATACAGGGTGGATTTTGTTATTGTTGCCACCTGAATAGAATGTAATAATAAAATAATAAATAATAAAATTCTTTATTGACATAATTACACAGGTCAAAATAATGAATCCTTCGGCTCCCGAACTAGTTTAAAACTGTGTCTCAGGAGCCAGAGGCTTCTCCCAATATTGATCATAATATTATGTCTTTAAACTAAACTAAACAAAAAGCTCTAAAATAACAAAATTAATGAAGAGGTAAGTTAAATTATTACGTAAGCGCATTTTTTATGTAATAAATATAATGTAATTTTAATCACGCTTTTATTAGCTTCACCTGTATGTTTGTATGTTACCAACTCCTTTAGACTCGATTTTGACCCTTTTGAAACTGACAGATTTAATTCAAACTTTGTACAATAATCAAGGATAGGTAACAATCATAGAAATCTAAATAACAAGACACATAGAAGTGCTATAATGTCATAATTAGTATGAAAACCACTGTCGCCAAAACCCACACATTTAAACCGATATCTAGACAGTTCACACAAGTAAACTATGCCTTTTATTGGACAGCTTCATTTTAATGAAAACTAACGTAAATAATAAATTTCGCATTTTAATATGTACCCTAACTCACGACTTTACGGTTTATTTTAGTATAACATCCCTAGGTACGTAAGATGTTTTGTTTCCTTTTGCTTAGAAACTTCAAATACGAAAAAAGTTCGGCTATTCGACAACAGAGGGCGTTAATTTTTGATAGATATAACTTTGAACCTCAACGCATAGAAATAAGGTTGAAATTTCATTAATGTTCATTCAACGCTTTAGTGATGTAAGACATCATCAGCCTTGTTATCGATAGTTAAGTGATAGTTAACAAAGAAGAAATATATAGTTGTTGATTTTAATACAGTGGTAGGCTCATCTCGTGAGCCCACGGCAGACTGTAGATATAGGTATAAGAAATAAAAATATGTTATGTACTTAAATATTTATTTATCTATATATACAAATAATAAAACAGTGTCTGTACATTATATATTTAAAAAAATGGAGGGGGTTTAGAAACTGAGAGTATAAATTTGAAAATCTCGAACACCTGATGCAGAACCGCGCCAGACCACGAAAAATTATAAGAGTTATAACAATTGTGCCCTAAAAAAATTTGCAGAATTTCATCACGTAGTTTTCTTTTTCTTGGAGAGTCTGTTAATGCAGGTTCAAGTTCAGATGCTCTCGACTGCTGGTTGTCTGCGGACTAAATATTAAATTATTTCACATTAATTATATTAACTATTTATATCTCAGCATAACATATAACTTTATTTAAAACTAACAAATGCTTGTGAAAATACGCGTTTACGGGGCGAACTATAACAGGCCGTTGATTGCAATGTATCTCTGACTTTAGATTCCGATGTCTGTGGCTGATTATATCTGTGGACTAAATTAGTTGATATTGTATTTATTTGTTACAAAATATGTTAATTTAATTCTAAAAGTCAGCAAAGAACAACAGTTTCAATGTTGATGCATGATGATAAGTAGATCGCAGATATCATAATATGTAATATAAAGTTATGACTTATAGTAGCGTTTAGCTACTATTATGTATTCTGTGCTTATAGCACAGAATACATAATAGTAGCTAAACGCTACAGAACGGACACTCTCCGCCTCCCGCCAAAATTAAACACTTACCTCACCCCGCACGATCAGACATAAAATGGTCCATATTTTTCTACAGGGACGATACGCAACGAAGATTGACAACATTAATCAAATTGACTTAAAGTAATTTTATTATTTTGGATTTGTGATTATCGTTTTTCGTAGAAAATGGTTAGATATTGTGCTGTTTACGGATGTATTTCATCAGAAAAACGCGAATTTTTTTTTACGCTAGTCAAAAATGTGCCAACCATAAAGCGTTAACACACACATTTGCAGTCTCTACAGTGTGACTGTCAAAACGATAATTTTGTATGGAGTGTCCGGGGTGTGCTTATAGCTTACGGCGTTGATCAATTTCCATATGTCAACTGTAGGTTTAGCTGTTTTTATTAATGTACGTCTTTTTGTTGTGACAATGAAATCATCTTTGAAATGTTTTGAACATATCCTACTATAGCCTGTAGGGAACCAATTTCTTTTCCCAGTCGCGGATATCCATTCGTCCTTAATGTCAGGACGTTGTGGAAATCTACAAAGAATATATTTAATATAAAATAGTTTTGTCAACCTAAGCGAAGAATGTCCTTTACATTATGGCATTATTGTATATTTAATTAATGTGATTCTGTATCGACAGTAAAATTGTCCGAAAATGATTGTATCGATGTACTTAGTTAAAAAAGTTATATGTATATCAGTTATAAAAATAAAATAAAATTCAAATTAAAATATAATCCAATTATTCCATCAGTCGTCATAAGACTTATATTGAAATAAATAAAAACCTAGTTACCTACTACATACATAATAATTATAAATTATATTTTAACATAGTATTACGCAAAAAATTTTAACACATCACATCACTAGCTTGCGACTAAGTATATTTACTCTTTATCGTTAACAATGCAGTACATTGCTTCTTGTAATTGTCATTTGATAACATCTGGCAGTTATAACAACCGACCTGTCAGATGTTGACAATAGTAAAAGGCACAGATCTAGTACCAGTAGATATGCAATGCTATGGTGAAAAGAGATAGATAGCTACGCTTACATTATGTGAGTGAAGGGGATGTAGATACGTTTTTTTTGTCCTTATCTGCGTGGCCACTTTTTTGTTTGGCCCCTGTCAAACCTGGGCCAAACAAACAAAGCAGATCTGATATTTAATTAGTTTTCTTGTGTCTAATGTTCTTTTTGGTGATAAATACATTTCCAAGTTAATTATAAAAGTGTTCTGAATGTACTACGTGTACTGAGTGTTTATAATTATGGGTGGTTGCAGCGTATTAGGCTATAACAGCCAAACGGAAACAAACGCCGATGGAATTTCATTTCATTCGTAAGTAAACAATTAAATAAAGATACATAATATCAGAATCATTATAATTGACTGTTTCCTATCAACTGATCATTCTTATTGTTAATATTTCGTGGTAATTTTAGCTTTTAAGTGTAAGATAACCTCAATCACAATGTTGCCTGCAAATGGGAAAAAAAGTCCACAAAATTGCAAAAAAATGTTTGTCCCATAGTTTTCCAACGTATAATGGCATTTGTATATATGGATTGATGCTAGTCGGTAAAATTGGGTACCATCTAAAAAGCGAGAATATGTTCAAAGAATTTTAACGCAATTTTTTTGTTTGCAAACCTAAATAATCTCTCCTTGAGTCAAATGCTACGCCAACAATCAGCATGAATGTAATTACTTATCTACATTTTAAGAAGTTGATTTTAAATCACAATCAAATTCCATTGTTAGATTTCCCTATAACCCTAAGATAGATTATTTTCATATGCGTTTATTAAACTTTGTTACATATTAAATTGCTTTTTACATTAACTCTCTAGTAAAATAAAAGTAAAATATAAATCTAAGAATTTATATTTTTTAGTTTGAATCTGTGCAGTCAGTATCGGCAACACAAAATGATGATCCAAATTCCAATACCATCAACGAGCTATAGAGGAGTTAAAAGGAATAGACAGAAATCAAATGATTAAAATGTGTCCCCAGGTGCTAAAACTCGAAAACTGGTTTGTACTAAAAAAATACATCTTTATTAATAAAAATAACAAGTTATTTGGTAATACAAAGTTAATAATGGATAAAAATTTATAACCGGAGTAAATTAAGCATTAATTCCATTTTATTTGCCATTAATTGTTAGCATTTCTCTTTAAAAATGTTTTTATTTCTAAAAGCAGAGTTGTTTTGATGTCATAGTTTCAAATTTAATATATTGAAGTATTTTTATTTCTAATTATTTGCTATATATGTATATTAATGTTATACTTTGATACCAATACATTGGTATTAAAATAATTAATATAATGGCCTTGACACAAAAAATATTTTATATTCTAAAATTTATTTTTTCAGTTGCAGAAGCAAAAACAGATATCAGCTAATCGTCTTAAGAAATTGCTTGTTAAATGCTTATAAATATGGAAGAAACAGAAGTTCTCCGCAGCATCGAAAACGGAAATAAAGATTTTCTAAAACTCAAGGAAACGATATTCAAGCCAATTACGCAACTTTTCCTTATGTCTAAATTTCATAAGCCCAAAAGCGTACATTTACGTACGAAAAACATTCGACATCGGGCTACCTAGATTTTGTACCTACTTGATTTTTATGTTCCAATATTTGTAATCGGCCCTTAGCACAGAAATTTATACATGTGTAAAATAACCTATGATAATAAAACACATTGAAACTGTATCTGAATTTAATATTCCTTTATTTGTGGTCTTCCCTTCTCGAATGTATATTATGTATATAAAAACTACAAAGGTAAATTTTCATTAAAAATACGTCCTCAAATTCACCTAACATTATTTATTTATTACACTGAATTGTAATAAATAATTAATGTAAGAGTGAATTTGAGGACGTATTTTTAATGAAAATTTTCCCTAAAATGCAGGAAAGTTTATAAAATGGCAACACTCGAAGATAGAGCGAAATGCACTGAGGTGGCCACGCATGTTCTGAATCTAGTGGTACTAGATCTGTGGTAAAAGGCAATGTATAGCTAAACGTGATGAGAGGAACGGTTGACTGTGTCATTCGTATTACTTGTAAATATTGTTTAATTTTAAGGAAAAACGGCAATATTTATAAACAAAAATACTTGCCGGTGAAATGTTATTCCTTTATTAGTATAATTACAATTTATGGAAGAATTTCCGCACTGGGAAATGCTGCAACACACCATGTTTACTCACGCACGTGTCAGGAACAACTGAACAAGCGACGAACAGACTTGTGGCATGGTAACCACCTGAGCGGCGACAATGTCACGCGCGCTTACGACTTCTAGTGCCTTGTTATTCAGATTTCTATGGTAACAATACATTTATTTTTATTTCATGACATAAAGTGTTTTTTTTTTATATCTATATTTTTTCTATCTTTAAAAAAATTTATTTATGCCAGATAAAAGAAAAGTGATAATGCAGATAGAAATTTTTACTCGAAGTAAATGTTCGCATGTGTTTACATCTATGCCTATACAGGGTGTCATATTTTTTTATTTGCTGATTGCGTAAAAAGTAATCAGCATAATATGCAAAACTTTACGTTCTATTGAGCATAGTATAACGACGGTGGGACACTCTGTTTAGTATAAATAACTTGCTTATTTGAAGATAAAATGAATGCCTGCGATTTTTTTATGGGTTTTTGGTAAGAAATGAAAAGAAAATTATATGTGTTGCAATTTTTTACAGGTATTGCCAGGCATTCAATTGTTGATCGGTCTGTGTCATAATAACAGACAAAATACTAGCAATGGCACAGATAATGTGAAGGTAAGCAAATAAAAATAATAATCGAGTTCAACACTATATTTATTTATTTGTATTTACAAGGTACCTTACAGCTAATCATACATTTTAAATTAATTTTTTCATTGTATAAAAGTAAAAACATGAAAGTAATGTTGTTCTTTGTTGAGGGATATTTATGTTATACTTTGTTTTAGCTGCTATAATATAATTCTCATAATAATAATGTAGTTTTTGGAGTGAAACTTCTTTACGCGCATTGAGAGTAAAATTTCAAGTTCACGTCATGGATATACCATTACGTCATGGATTATGGCCACGATATTGGTATCTTTGAATCTTGTCAAAGAAGTTTCATATCCGACACGCGCTCTTTTTTACCATTACTTTCCCTGTATATGATAATAGTTTATCATAATATTCACGTTCCTAAGTCGGAATCTTTTAAGCTATTGCATAGCTTCTATCGCGGGCCTTGAGCGCGGGGACCGAATCGAGAAATTCCGTAACGAAAAAACCTCACGCTCCCCACTCCGACGGGC
>CAJQZM010039127.1:0-44786 GCA_907164665.1 Colias nastes | reverse complement strand
AAAATGTATACCTTTCCATACAAGCATGCCCATAAGAAAACGGACTATTCATCCAATACTGCAACTTAATATTCATTGACATGTTTGTCGCAATGTATAGAAAGAGAATTACGATATACCACAATTCAATATGAGTTTTTATAAGTATATATTATAGGTACTTATATTGTAGGTACATGTGGAAATTGGCTTGTATTTTACGTTTTTATGGCTAAGCCACTAAACTGACTTCGATGAAAATTAGCAAAGTTTACGATTTGGATCATTCCTTTTATTTAATACGACCCTTTCAAAAGAAAAATTAATAGATGGTGAAAATTGGCATTGGCCAATGCAGTTCATCTTAATTGCTATTTCGATTGCACTATTGCATCTCAAATCTATACCTATGCATATACCTGTAATATTTATTTGTTCCTTTACCACATATTTTGTTAAGATTGAATTACTCATAATGGTTAAGTAATGTGAAATGTCAATATTATAATCAAGCTAAGATATCAAATACGCAACATAACATGGGTACTTAGGTACTCCATAATACATAGCATTATTAGTTTTTTTCAACCATTAACTATATTATATTATACTATACAACTCAAGGATACAGGGCTATTTAATTTCACGGTACTAATAATAAACACAATAACTATTTCCCATGCCTAATTGAATTGCTTCGAATCGACTGCCAACCGCCATTTATTATGATCACCCATGTTAAATTAGACCATTTCAAAGGTATGTAATCATGTAATATGTATTTATACCTTGTACAATACTCGTGCCTTTTGAAAAAGTATTATTAAAAAAAATGAATTGATAACGAAAATATTAATTCCAATTTCTAAAAAAAATTTGAAAAATTTTAGAATTTGGTGTTGAATGAACCATAATTCCTATTCTTTACTTTATAAATACTATACATATTATTTTCATAGTAAAAATAAACATAATAAAAATACGCGCTGCATCGCTCGCATGAACATCACGCTATTGTGTGGCAGCCATCCCTCATATTATAATCTCGTATTTCACCCCCTTTGTTCTACTTAATATGTATTCATAAAAACCCGACAAGCGTAAAAACACATACACATACAAGCACGTTATACTATCACAATTATTATATTAATATGAATAGTGCTGACATTCATTTGTTTTCCCAAAAGCTATATAGCTGAACTAGCCGTCCGCCTCTACTCTGTCTGTGGTATTTACATAGCCTGAAACACTCAGAATTCACGTACGATCGTATAAAATCGATCCAGTATTTCCTGAGATTAGCGTCAATCAAACAAACTGTTCAACTTTATATCATTAGTATATCCTAGTTTAGACAATAAAATAATGAAAAAAAACACCCACCAGAATCTCCTCTATCAATCGAGAAGCTTAGTGACACTCCCTCCTCCCGTAACGGCATATTCAGAGGTGTGGAACAACTCCGTAACTCGCTGGTAACATTAGCGTTGATGTCCGTCTTGCGATCCGCTCGACTGATCCGCCGGGAGTTCGGGACGAAGAACATCTTTGTACACATCAACCTGGGTGGAAGAAAAATGCTTATTCATAACATTTCATATCAGTCATACTGACTGTTAGTATAACATCTCTATACACATCAGTATGGGTGAAAGAAAAATCCTAGAAAACCATTCTTAATATCCTTACCTTATACTAGACTTGAAATATAGTCCATGTCAATTTTTAGGGCATTAATGTACCTTAAACGATGCAGATAGCACAAAATTTATACGACATAAAGAAAAGCGTTATGAATTAAAACTGCTAATATGTAATGTTTACGGGGTGTTGATATAATATGTATATTTATATTTTCTCGAGAAACTAATGTAAATGTAAACGATTGAATGTAACATATAAAAGCACTTAAGATTCATCAATTTAGAGATGAGCAAATATCATCTTCAAAAGAAGAAAAAACATACTTAAACAAAATAAATAAAAGAGAAATTTCATTCTAATGATATAACAATACAAGAAAAGTCAATAGTCTCATGTATATTTAATAAATCGTTTAAATATAATAACTGAGGAATATTTATTAAGGTCACAATGTAACCGTATCTTGGCAATTTGATAAGCACACATTAAGAAGGACACTGGTAATGGAGGGAACATACTGGTGCAATGAAAATATCATATTACATAAACGTATTATATTAGAACAAGTGTCTCTTATTATTTTATAAGAGACATAAGACTAGATCATAAAGTTCTCTTACACACAAACAATATACCTTGGAATAGAAGATCGATCTTGATAAGAGCTTTTTGTTGTCACTTCGCCTTAAATTCTGCTTTCTGAACCGGTGTTACCAATTAGTAGTTCAATAAGAATCAAAAGCACTACATTATGAAATACATAATATAACGAATTGTCGAGTTTGAGTTTGTATTTTATGCAGTATTTACTCAGGGAACTACAATCATTAGGTACCTATCCCCCTCAAAAGAACTTTTGTTCTGAAATTCCATCCTTAGAATACGAGATAATTTTATCATAGCGTGATTCAATAAATCACCGCTCTACTTAATCACTTAAGAACCGCTTTACTTCGTTGTGTAAACGATCATATAATAAATTGCCTGAACCGGCGATTATTACCTAAATCGAAATAAATCTGGTTCCCGCCACTTACGGCCGGCTGCTATTCGCGTATTCAAACAATCTATTTCTACGATCGTGATACGAATGGAACGATTTATAGATGTTGAGATACAGTCGAATTCATAGGGTTTAAGGTCAAATTCAACATTTCGTTTTAACGGTAATTCAGCAATGATATTTCCTTCGTCTATTTGGACCACCCATTGTGACCCATCTCTATGGACATTTCAGATTTTAGATGTTTAGTGCCCAAGAAGTTCTTAATTTTGTTTTTTATTTGATCACCCTTACTTAAATCGAATCCAGAAACTTTTGTATTAACATATGCTAACTACAAAACTTGCAATATCGTCTTTGTAGAAAAGATCCTTCCAAATTCGTCCTTCTCTACGTAAGAAATGCCAACTTTGCAACTTCTTTAATATCATCAAAGAAGTTGCAAAGATCAACAGCGTGATTCGTTAACAATCGAAGGAAGTCCGACATTACAAATACAATTTTGTCAACCTACTAAGTAATATTTGTAGACGACAATATAACAACTTAAAAATACTGATATGGCTAAACTATTTTAAACCTCATGTACTATAAATAACGTCTAATCTATTAAAAACTATCCAAATATACATGTCACATATGAGATTGATAATAATCAACAGTTATGTTCTAGATAATTACCTTTTCGGGTCGTCCATGATGTGGATTTTGAATGACACACTCTTGCAGTTCATAGCGACAGCGCCGAATATCATCTCACCGAGCATGCCCGCGTCTGATGCTGGTCCCTTATACTGAACAGAAACAATTTCTTTAAGACACCATAATAAATCCATACAATGTACTTATATACGAGTAAGTTGTATTAGTTTAACACCACTTCGATCATACACCATCATATTTTAACGATTTTTGGTTTGTTAGATTTGTCTCCTTTGGTAGTGAAATTGGAAAGCTTACAACAAATTGTCAACCCAGGTGAGGTGGGGTAGACAGCTAACTAGCTGTTTAAAATAGTGTTAAACTCAAATAACTCAAACAATTGAATTCCTCTTATTTGTCCTCACCACAATAGAATATGGGTCAACAATTATAGACCGTTAAAACAATATTAGCTTATCTATTGTACCAAATAGCTAAATTTAGATGCATTAAACATAAATACATTTGGTCGATTTCGGCAAATAATATAATATAAGGAATATAAATGCAAACCATGGTGGCAAAATTTTATGGTATATAAATAGTGTTTTAATATACTTAAAGATAAGATCTATATTAAACTTGATTTTATCTTCATTTAATCAGCTAACCGACTGTGATGGTGTCGAATATAAACTTTCACATCTCTAATTCTAACAGGAAGTAAAATTGAAAGAGATTATAATATTAGTGTTTGAGATTCAAACTGAACTTAATCATACTAAACAGAAAGGAGTTGTAAGATCAGAGAACCAAGGTCACAATAAAGTTTAGAATTAACAATACATAATTGTTAATTCTAAACTTATTTGCATGGCAATAAGTGCATAAAACTTGCAAATCATATGTTGTGTAATAATTTATTCATCGGGTCATTAACAGAACTGCTACATTGTATATCATACATAATTACATAAAAAATTAATATGATAGCTATCTAGCTTTTAATGTTATCACATATGATACGGTTAAAGCCTAATTAAAGTTAGAACTAGTATTGGCGGATCAATAGACTGTCCATTCCATGATTTCCATGATTTCAAAAAACTAAAAATACCCTTTTTTAGTTTTTTGAAACCCGGGGTTGCAATCCCCGGCAATGGAGCAGGCGACCCACTCGATGGTAGGTGATGGTCGCCGCCCATGACAATTCACAGCATTAGGGAACGTATTGCCGGCTTTGAGGTGGAAGAAGGCTTTAGAGGTGGGTGTAGGCTTTTTTCTTGAAGGTTCCCATGTCATACTGGTTGGGGAACACGGAAGGTGGTAGTTTGTTCCAGAGTGTGGTTCTAGGCAAGAAATGCCGTGCAAAACGCAAGGTTGTCGAACGCCATGCATCGAGATGATGACGATGATATTTTTGTTTGTGCCGAGCAGTGCGGTGATGATGGAATTGTGCAGGTGGTATCAGTACCCTTTAATAAGATGAAATTATTTTTGTCACCAATCCTTGACAAGTTTCCAAAATTTTAATTAAATATGTCCGTTTAAAGTGGGTCAAAATTAAGTTTAAAGGAATCGGTTACACACAGTTTGAAGTTATAACCGGGTTAAAATAATTTAAAGATGCTGCTAAACAAATCTTAAAACACATAAAAAATAAAATTAAGAGTCATTCATACGTGAATATAATAAACGATATGTAGAAAGAAAAAAAATAATTGTCAAAACAAACGAATCATAAATATTGCAATGCTGCGAAAGGCCAACCTTTGACGACTTAAGAACGTAATAGATGACGCATAAGGAAAAGCATCTGCTGCAAAATTAAAAAGCAGATGCGTATTTTAATTTTAATGGCGCGGAATCTTCAAAACAAAACCTGTTCTATGGAATATTGTTTGCACTTGGTAAACAGTTTTGATTGTGATAGGTCGTTGTAAACATCGGTCATCATCATCATGTGTCGTTACCAGGCAGATATTAATGATTATTATGTTAGAAATGCATTTTACGCATACGTGATAAAACCTAAATTTCCCATGAAATTTTATGAATAATTTAGTATAAAATATAAGTATATTTACCTTTGTTAAGAGGCAGTATTTGTTCGGCTCTCTAGTAGCATAGCTTTATCTCTCCTCTCAATTATTACGTCAACTATAAAATTATAATATTACTTCAGGACTGTAATACTTATTATTTTTGTTTTCGTTTGCAATCTGCATATTGTTTACTTTGTGTATTGCAAGAGAAAATCAAAATTCTGCATATTATGCCTTGACCCTACGAGAGATCATTCACACCGACCGTTGGCGGCTGCCAATGTTCCAGCAAAATCGTCTGTATGAGCCATTTTATAAAGAAAATCGTCTGTATGAGCAATTATATAAATCATGCGGAAACAGATAATTATGTAATATTTTTAATACTAGAAAAATAAATGACAATCTAACGTTTGCAATTACATGTAGGGTCAACCGGGGCAAATGCAACTAAAAAATAACAAGTTTCAAGTTTGATCGGTTGCAGTTATCTCCTTTTATATTTGGTCATTTATTTGACCCATTTAGTGATTTTTGTATTTATTTAAGATTATTTTAAACCAATCAAGCAATACAATAGTCTTATAAATAACTGGTAGTGAGAATATTTCCTAAAATTGGTAGAAAAAGTTACATTAACCCCTAGTCGGGGGTAAATGCAACTAACTGCCATAGCTCTTCTTCTATTTCATATAAAACAACGAATACAGAATATATTTATGAGATTTCATGTTATTCATAGGATTTTAAACTGTATTATCGTGTAGCAAGGACTAGTTTTCAGAAAAAAACTTATTTTTCTGATTGTGGGGCAAATGCAACTATTTGTTAGAGAATTAGTGTGGGGAATGAAAAAAACTTATTCATCGATATTTTTTTATTATTCTGCGTGTGATTTGTATCGTACTATTGTGTATTAGGAAACTATTGCTACAATAACGTTGCGATCGTAGATGGCGCCGCATTATTTAGAGGAAAAACTCATGTAAGTACTTTGATTTACCACTTTAAATCGCAACAAAAAAAAAATACAGTGCCCCTACCTACTAAGTCAATTTTAGTTTTTGGTCAGAACAAATAATATTCTTTGTGTTAAATATTGTTAAAAACGTAAACCAAACAAAATACGTTTATTAGTTAGTCAACCGTTTACTAAAAATTACTTGAACAATCACAGAACTATCCTACCTATCCTTTTTAGTTATATTCTTTAACCACGCTTCTTTTATCTAATTTGAATTTTACTTACGAACCCGTCTCTAGGTATAATATCGAAGAAAAAATCGATGGTTCTTCTTTAATTAATCATAAAGAAAGTATATTTTGACTGCCAAGAAGGATACATAATAAATTAAAAATATCGACACTGTCACATCACTAGTGTTTTTAGTTTCATACAAAAATATAAGGGGCTATTGTAACTAATCTCACAGTTGCAATAACCCCATAGTGAAATTTTCACGAGGCAAATGTAACTGCATCAATAACACAAAATAGAGTCAACTAACGCACTGTAATATAAATGAAATAAGCTTAACGGCTTGTGATAATCGTGTCCAATCAAAAACACCTGCAAAAAATCACTCCTAAACAATTTTTTTGTCTACAAAACCCGACACCTGTTTTTACGCACACCAACTTCAAAATAGCGGTTTGACACAATGGCCTATAAATCAAATAGTTTTCATCGTAGTGGCGCCATCTATTACTTGTAAGCTTTATTAGTCGTTGAGCTATTGAATCATAGGTGGCGATATATTACAACAACTCTAATAAATGAGTTATGATAAGGAGTTGCCATAGCCCCATAGTTGCATTTAACCCGGTTGACCCTACATATTTTATGAGACTACCTTCATATGTTGCTTAATTCTAGTTTAGCTATTTACGTTTATATGTAATACATACGGTTTATAATGGTTACTTTGCACGAAATCGGGAAAAATGTATAAAGCTACTAATCAATAGATAAATAAAATGATCATAAAAATGCACAAACAGCGTTATTCTATTTTATTTTTTATACAAAATATAACTGTAAACATTAAATTACCACAAATAATCCGCAACAGATCAAATAAATCAATCAACGAACAAAGAACTAGTAATACCTTAATAATCAAGGAAGTGATATTTCAAGACACACGTATTCGAGATCACGTGGTTGTAGGCAATTTAGAATTAATTTCGTCTTGTTTGATGACACATATTCGCGATCATTCCACCGGACAGTATCCGAAGCTCATAATCCATTACTATTACTATTACTTATTTAATGAGAGGAAAATCGAGCAGAAATACAGAACATAATTTTCTATAGTAAGGAAGGTCTGTAGCTTCTATAATCTATGGTAAGGAAAAAATAATTTTAATATTCAAATCAACTTTTTCATAGCGGTTCGTAAGTTGTTTTTTAAATGAATTTATTTCTAGATAGACCAGGAAATCCTACATTGCCAATAATCAGTTTAAGGTTCTTAATTAATTTTATTTTAAGGATGATTGACGTATGGTCAGTGGCTCTCTTTATAGAGCGCTTCATAAAAAGTCATACGACTGAGTCAGCGTGGTTTTTACATTGTCAGAGACAGGAAAACGGTGTTTTGCTAGTAGTTATTCGAAAATGCCTTGTCTTTTTTTATTTAGTTTGATTTTTTGTTGCAAGTTTGATTTAAATGTGGAATTTATTTGAAATGCTTACAGCAAAAGGCCATAAGAACAGCAGATAATATGCTGTAAGCCAATCATGTTATTATACACCGTAGAATTTAGGTTTAGTAAAAAAGCAACATAATTCTGATTGCGAGCTATTTACTTTAGTTTGAACACACTATTAGGTCATTCTGGGTCATTCAGACTTGATCATATAAAATGTCATGGTTCAATCTCTTCGATTTAGCCGCGTCACGTGACTGCAATTCCAAATGATTTATGTGGACAGGTTTTAGATTCGTTGAGTTGACAACACTGTTATGGATGTATACAACGGATGTATACGATAATTTTGTTGACAATAATAATAAATCATTACTTTCTTATTATACGAGAATTTCATTATTGACTTACGTAAATGAAAATAAAAAAGATATAAACGCCGATAATATTACCTTAATATAAAATAGGTAAACATCATTGATAAAACACAATAAACTGAAACAGACTTGTCTTAATTATAGTTTTCATTGTGAAGTAAGCTCATTATTCACGTTTAATGTTTACCGACCACAATAATAATTCAGCAATTAAATTGCCTATCGTTCTAATTATTTGACGGTCAGGTTTTATGAAAATATTTCCTTGTAATATTTGGACAGCTGAATTCCTCAAGGAAAACTCGTAATCATTTGTGAGTTTTTGTTTTAGAAAATCCACCGGCCGTTGAACAATAGGAGGAAATTAATATTTTTCAACTCTGTCTATAATATATTTTACAATCGTAAGATATTTTTAAATTGATAAAAATTGCTGAAAGTCACGAAGAGAAAATAACGTAGGTTCTAATTACTGAAACATACTGTTACTAATATTTTAAAGTCATTCAAATAAATAAAATATATCAATTACATTATAATGTGTACTCATTTGTTATAACTCCCACACACCTGTAAAGAGTTTGTTTGACTATCGTATTTTCGGCTGTTACAAAAATAGAATTACTTTTACACTCAACCTAAAAAGCATAATTTAATTAGCATATTTACTTTATATAGCGTCTATATTCCATATAGAGTAAATATACCAAATTGGTCGCACTAAACGATCCCATGCGACCATTTGTCACAACCTTAATTATACATGTTTATTAATCACAATGAAGCTAAAATTACAGTCACACAAACTCCTTCTCTTTAGGATCACTTACGTTGTAATCAAAAAGGCTAACAAAGTGATCTAAAAATAGATGCGAGTACTTCGTACACATACACAGTCAATTGAGTCTCGTGACGTTACAACTGTAGTGTTATTTTTATATCTAAACGATTATATTGATGAAAAATCGTTATTGCGATTGACTTCTGACATGATATAGGTACCAATTGTTGAGATAAGGGCGGGAATTCCCTTTTTTATTCTATTATTTATTCCTATAAGGAACAGTCTTAGAAACAAAATGATTATTGATTATTAAATAAGCCTACAGGCGGAAAACTCGAGTCATGTGAAAGGTCAAGGGTATAGGTATTTTCTATGAAGGTCTACACAGGTACTATAGCGAGGATTTCTCATGTATGGCTTCTATAATACGTTACAATGAGAACTCTAATATAAGGTCGGCATTAAGTAAAACTATGATGGATTCGGAACTATAGAGTTCATTATGTAATTGCTGTATTGTTTAAATTTTGCATTCATAAATCTGACCTAATATTAATTACATTGAGATTCTTGTTTATTTCTTTGTTATCCAAATAAACTCCGTAACTTTTACCAAATCTAGTATCTGCTTTATTTTTAATAATTAATGTGAATGATTAAAAAGATTTCATTGTTTTTCTCCCGGTCAACCCACATGTCTCGAGTATTCTTAGAACAAAATAATAAAATTAACAATTCAATAGAACCTTCTGGAACACTTTCTATAAAGGAAACGCTCTAGAGATGAAGATAGAAAGGTAGGTACTTGTTAGTCGCCTTTTTTTTTTGTTGTAAAAAACGCTGAATAAATACTCAGCCAAACTATAAAAACGATTAACATAGTTAGGTCAAATGCCAGAATAAAAAGGCAAGTTCATTTTTAGACGACTCACGACTTGCGACGAATGCAAATTAGCTCAATTAGTTAAATTTAAGGCTTTAATAGGGGCTAGCGACCTTGACGACGATTTACAAGGCGGGATCGGGGGACGACCGCGGAATCTACCGTAGTAAAAGTACGTATAAAAATTATTAAAAAGATATTTGGATATGGAATCAAAATTTAAAACAACCATGCCCTGTGTTTCAATTTGATAAACACACTGTAAAAACACTACAATAGGTAATTGATGTTATATTGACTTAGCGTTTTGGTTTAAAGTCCAAAAATCGACCTCAGTTCATGATTTTTTTCCAAAAAACCTGATTGTAAAATAAACAAATTAAAACAACCATGCCCTTTATCATATTCGAAACTTTAATATACCTACATTTTTTTTAGATATGTACATTAAGAATCTAAGAAGAAAAATGGTTATAACTAGAGTTAATTTTCGGTATTAAAAGGGAATTCTACCCGATTCAAGCCTTAATGTCACGTGATATTTGAAGATTTACGCATATTACAAAAACTGTTTAAATTCGATTCAACAGGATATACTTATTTTATTTTAAGCATTATTATGATTAGATACATAATGATGATTACAAAATCTACATTTACAACAAGTAATAAGCTAATAACATTAATCATTTATAATAGACCAAGTCTGATTTTTTTTTAATGTTTTGTAATAATATATCTAATACTACTAATGGTATAAAAAACATTATTCTTGAGTACAAAATTTAGAATACATTAGATTTAGCTTTTGCGCTCCTGGCCGGTGCAGGTGTGATCAACTTGTATGAACACTTTGAAGCTAAAAAAACTTATTACTTAGTCAGAATTCTGCGATATACAGAGCAAAAATGGAACTTTGTTTATTTCGTCATAACCATCTGTCAAAGGCATTTTCGTCATTCGTTGCTGAAAACAGTTTCGGCACTTTCACAAAACACAATTACCTGTCACCGAAAATAGATTCTATATTTATTTTAAGATTGTTTTGCATACTCATATAGATATTTCAGAAATATATTGACCCTGAGCTTTCATCATATAAGCCATTATATAAAATTAAATGTTTTAAGGTAAACAATGACTTGAATTTTTTTGTCAGGTATGATTATTATTTTTTTATTATGTCTGTCGCAATTATAATGATTATTCGAATATTTATGTTATTTTGTAACTGACTTGAAATACACCAATTTTTTTAAGCTATTGCATAGCTTCTATCGCGGGCCTTGAGCGCGGGGACCGAATCCAGAAATTCCGTAACGAAAAAACCTCACGCTCCCCACTCCGACGGGCACGGAGGTGTGGCTTGAAGGCATGCTATGCAATAGCTTTACCGCGGCAGTCCCCGAGTGCCACACGTCTTTTTTTAATTATATGTAACTTTTATTACATAAATTGCATGAAATATTTAGAGGAGCCCTTCTCTTGAGTAATAAAGAAAACTTTATCAGTGCTTATTTTCACAGATTTCTTTTTTTACAAAATATCCTTAAAAAAACACCAAGCTAAGTTACTCAAATCTATCTATCCCCAAATAATAACAATAATCAATTACTAGAAAATCAATAAAACAACTTACCAGATATTTAAATCCATCCACCACCTCCACGATACATGGCAACTTCTTGGTCTCTCCGTAATCTGGCACATCATTTTTATTAGCTGGTAACTTTTCTATTGTCGACGAATCAAAAAGCACTCTTCTTCCCCGTCTATCACACTCTTTGTATAGAAGCAAACGCACTTGCTCCAATTCTGCTTCACGAGATCTGTTTTAATAAAAATTTTTATTTTTATGATGTTCTAATAAGAATTTTTTTTTATTATCATCAATACTATCATTTAATGTCACTAATAGTTCCATATTTAAATATAATGCGAGCCAGTGCATTTGAACATAATATTTATTTGTCGCAAAATTAAAAATTAATGTTAACAGACAACATAACTTAATTATTAATATTGCCATTAACTGAAGAATTTTAATAGAATATTTAGTTTCAAGTACATTTTATATGTCTTTAAGTTTGATACATAATCAGCGTTGGGAAATCAAGAAGAGTTTAAACTGTAGGTACCTCCAAAACTTTCTCTTGCACAATACAAGTCATGTGCCCACTTCGCATTTCAATCATTATTGTTTACACTTAGCTTTTTAATATTAATAAATAGTAACTTATTTATTTAAATGAAAAATCTTATTTTAAAAACACTTTTTTTTTGGAAATAAAATTATTATTTTGCTATAAACCTTTAACATTAATTGTCCCACTTTTGATAATAACTGCAGTCGTTTAAACAAGTTTGCACTGCTTCTGTTTACATAATGCTAGTTTCTATTAAAGAACAGCAAATGATCTAACAATGTAGTAATTTACAAAGCACCATCTTTTATCTATTATCATTTGATTATAAACTAAACACCAACTTTTTAATTTACCTCAATAGCATTTTAATTCATAGTCGCTTACAAATTATTCACAGCTGTTCTCTACAAATGTTATGTACTAGCATCAAAGAGATACACACCACATGCACTTTACATGCGGGAAATGCAACAAGAACACTTTAAATGCACTTAGACGGCTGGAGGATGGGCAATCAGCCGATGCGAGTGGAATGTGCGAGTGTACTGGGTCGCGTGTAAATAACAAGTACACATTGATTGAGTAGCGGCCGCCCCTCTTCCTATGTGACGTCATCGGGCAGTCGCCCACGCTGCCCCCCGCACCAACCTCGCTTATCACATGCTTCGGGCCTACCTCTGCCTCTCTTGCTATTTGCCACTTACCAGTCGTTGTCGGTGACGACTGACAGTCTGTTCAAAGAACTGACAATACTGTGTGCGTCATCAACATTCTCCGCAATAATTTATTTTAGATCTGTTTCGCTTTTTCGCCAATTCATTCATAAAACTTTCGAATAATAGAAACAATGGACGTACGTTACGACTTACCTGCTTCCAAGGAGTGAATTTCTAAAGCCATAACTTAGTTTTCCATTTGTAACAAAGATTTTTTCTAATAATGCCATTACGTCACACACCACATTTCACAGCAATCCCGTTTAAGATTCTTAAACTCATCTTCATGTTAAACACAAATCAAGAAAATGATTTAATATCAATATTTTTCATTTCAATAAAAAACATCCGATGTAAATAAAAATAATCTGACAGATCACGTGAACTAATGACAGCGAGTCAATAGTCATATGATTCACCATAGACAAGAGCTATACTTTTACATTAAAAAGGTCAAGGTTAAGGGGAAAGGGTGTAAAGATGAATTATAATGTATTTAATTAATAAATTAGGGGTTGATTAATGAAAAGATCTAATAATAAATTGGACTGGCTGCAGCTAATTCAATTTTACATTTTTTTTTAACTTAACATGGCCTACGGGTAAAAATATCAACTGTCATTTTGACAGTTCTGGGTATACATTACTAATCTGTGATTCAGATTTTTATTGTCATATTCTGTTTTCTATGGTGTTTGTTTACTTTCAATTCATATCTAAAGTTTTTCCTTAAATTCTTTGTATTTCATTTAGAAATTCCTTATTAGTTATTAACTTATAAAATACATTTCTAAATAATTAAGTGACAAGAATTTAGTTGTAACTTAGATCATTAAGTAATGGATAACACTCGCAGGCGTTTCCCCTTTTGCCGAGGTATAAGATTATTCGAATCGAAAAATCTTATGCTTTCATAAAAACTACTTGCGTAATCGATTACAAACACTCTGCGTATTCGTAAAACGTCGAAAGGACGTCTGCGAGTGCTCCGCTAAAAATGCCGTTTTGCACTGTCAAGTCTTGCAGAAGCAATTCAAACATGTCGAATATTAAAAAAGATGGAATAACCTTTCATTTGTGTATATTTTTTTATTTTTTTAACGTACATTTCTAATTAAATGCAATTTCTAATAATCGTCGATGTATCGTTTAGCGATATGATCAAGACAAATAATCGAGTCATGTTTACTCGATCATTGATGCGGCCCCACGAGACTATCATGGAAAGAAAATATACAAATTTAATCTTTATTAACTAAGAGATAAAGTTGAATTTAAAACGCGATAATGAACCGCATTCTTTACGAGACTATCTTGTAAAGAAATACAAATTGAATCTTTATGACCTAAGTGATAAAGTTGAATTTAGAACGCGATATTGAACCACACCCCACGAGACTATCTTGGAATGAAATACAAATTTAATCTTTATGAACTTAGTGATAGAGTTGAATTTAAAAACTCGTCGCTTAAAAGGTCGTAAATTTTTACGACTTTCTTGACACAAATTATTTTTGTGAATGTGTGATTGTGTTTCATTGTGTGTTTCATAGTGTGAGTTACCCTCCCCGCACCAAAATCAGCAGAAAGTTTAGTTAGAACATTTGCCAGCGTACTCCATCCATTACTTAATGATCTAAGAGTTGTAAGATATATTTGAGAATTAAAATGAATTCCTAACCTTACAACATCTTTATAATCTTTTATGTTCGTCTTCCAAAGAAATTGATTACTTCTGAGCTACTAAAAATGCAATGTATTTGTGAGAAAATTCAAGAATTTAGATCAGTTGTGTTAGCATCGATAGATGAAGTTTCTGAATTGGACCATGCCAGTAAAGCATTACTTGTTAGATATTTAAAGGATATTACAACTATAACTTCGACTTCATCAATAAAAATTCAAGGTATAATTGATTATATGTATGAACAAGTCAACATTGGGAATTGGAAAGATGTGAGAATATTTTTACGTAAAACAATAACCATTGCTTCTTATTTACGAGTGTTAGCCATGTTATTTAATTGTAATTCACTTTCTGATACTTTGATAAAGGAGTTATTTGTAGTCATAGACTTTGGGATTATGTTTGGATGTCCCATTAATGCAGAACCTAGACTACTTCAGAAATGTGCCTCAATTGTAAATACATTTATAAAACAAGATGAGAATAACTTTGAAAACAAAATTATAAACAATAAACCAGATATTATTCCAAGTTATGAACATGAAAGAGCTATTTCAATAGACATAGTAAACAATCCTAGTATGGAAACATTTTACAAAAATTACATCATGTTAGAGAAACCAGTTGTTTTAGATAAATGTATTGATCAGTGGCCTGCACTAACTAAGTGGCAAGATAACAATTATTTCATAAAACTAGCTGGACTGAGAACAGTTTCTATAGAAATAGGGAAAGAATATACAGATTCAAATTGGACACAAAAGTTAATCACTATGAAAGATTTTATTAACAATTACATTTATCAATCTTATGGACCAATTGGATATCTGGCACAGTATCAGCTCTTTGATCAAATTCCGGAGCTGAAAGATGATATAATAGAGCCAGAATACTGCTGTTTTTCAGAAACAAATGATCCAGTTAATATAATGGCTTGGTATGGTCCTAAAGGCACTGTATCTCCCTTACATCATGATCCTACTAAGAATTTATTAGCACAAGTAGTGGGTGAAAAAAGGCTATATTTATTTTCACCTAAAGACTCAGAATATGTATATCCTCATGAACATGAACTATTAAACAATACAGCTAGAGTGGATCCAAGAAGTCCCGATTTTGAAAAATATCCTGAATACAAAAATGCTACACCATACTTCTGTATATTGAAACCTGGCCAGATGCTGTATATACCACCTAAATGGTGGCATTTTGTTGAATCTTTATCAGTTAGTTTTTCAGTCAGTTTCTGGTGGAAATAATTCAAACTAAGTTACATCATTGAAAATTGAAATTACATTGGACAGATTTGAGAGAGATTGTATTATATTTCAACAAATGAATAAGGAAAAAGTTTAAAGAAGAATAAAAGAGTGGTATGTAAAAATATATTAATTTATTTTATATACATTTCTTGTTATTTATATTCATTGTTCAGAGCCCTTCCAATAAGCATTCTTCTGATTTCTGATGTGCCAGCGCCAATTTCATACAGTTTTGCATCTCTGAGTATTCTGCCAGTTGGGTAGTCATTGATGTAACCATTTCCACCTAAAAACAATTATTACTTTGAATATTTTCCTTGAATTTTTTTTACTAAAAAAAATCAAAATATCTTTTCAAATATGTTTACATAAATTTGTTCCATAATATTAGTTCCACTGTTTGAAAAGGCCGACATATTATGATTTTAAATTTGACTTTTAAGAAATAATTTATTCACTATAGGAAGTAGAATAACATGTTTATTTACTTACTAAAAAACATTAAAAAAAAACTGAACCTTTCTATCTACCAGTTTCACAAAATTGACACAGATGTTTAAGCTATACTTATAATATGAAATATCCACATACCTAAAATTTGAATAGCATCCAAAGCCATTTGGGTGGCCTTCTCCGCACTATACAGGATCACACCAGCACAATCCTTACTGTTAACATATCCCTCATCGCAAGCTTTAGCCACATTATACAGGTAGCAACGAGTTGCACTTAGTGTTGTATACATGTCTGCCATTTTTCCCTGTAATAGTGATTATATAGGAAAAATTAATTACTTTCTTTTTGTGTTGAACTTGGGTTTTGTCTATCAGCTCTACAATTTAGATGAAAAAAAGTAACATTAAAATTTAATATTGCATTTCAAAGAACTTAATTTAGTTAGAATAATATTTATTTCATTGCTCATTTCATATATCTGAAATATTTTTATTAGTTTTACAATTATTTCATCCTTTTTTATAAATATCAGAAAATCACAGAACTTTTAATGCATCTTCCTAATCTGAAACAAAATGATGTACAAAACCTTACCTGTAATAATTGAAATTCGCCAATATTCTTCCCAAATTGTTTCCTAGTGTGTGCGTAATGGAATGCAGTGTCAATCGCAGCCTGCATCAGTCCCACTGGACCAGCCGCTAGGACCAACCTCTCTAGATCCAACCCAGACATTAGGACATATACCCCTTTGTTCAATTCACCTAATATATTTGATGCTGGCACCTGAAAATAAATACAATAATGGATATTCGAAAATTTATATCTTAATCGCTCTCCCTCAAGTCCCCTTGAATGTCACATTGAAGAAAAAATATTTAGGTGTATAAAGCATTGAGTTACTAGTAGTAATAGTAGCTCAATGGTAAAGCAATTTTTTATGCCATCGTTATGGCTATTTTTTAGCAATTTGTAGGCAATATTTTTGGCCTGCTTAGCCTGTCGGCATTTTTCAAGTTTTTGAAAAATCTAACAATCACAAAAAATATTGTTATTTTTCACTCACCTTGCAATCTTCAAACACTAATTCACCAGTGTTGGAACCTCTCATACCCAATTTATCCAGCTTTTGTGCTGTGGAAAATCCAGGGAAGTCTTTTTCTATTATAAAAGCCGTTATTCCATGTTGTGGTTTACTGTTTAAATCTGTTTTTGCATATACCTGAAACATTTTTTTTTATTATTTAACATTTGTGTTTCAAGTTTTTTGGTTACAAAAACATTTACGAAAGAACTTCTAATAGCTATCGATATTTTCTTCGTAAAAACGTTCACTATAAAAAAATATATATACCTACTTAATAATATAGCATACATACCACCAGTACATCAGCATCAGGGCCATTTGTTATCCAGAACTTATTCCCATTCAAAACATAATAATCTCCCTTCTTTTCTGCCTTCAATTTCATAGATACTACATCGCTGCCTGAACCAGGTTCGGACATGGCTAAGGCACCCATATGCTCTCCGGAACATAACTGCAATAACAATATTTCGTTAATTTCTTCTAAAAAACTTCAGGTAATCTCTGGAAAATATCATATTTAATTGAAATAAATAAAATAAGAGTAGGAAGAGACCTTACTTTTGGTAAATATTTGCTCTTTTGCTCATGACTTCCGTTTCTATTTATTTGATTCACGCAAAGATTCGAATGTGCTCCATAAGATAAGGCAATACCTCCGCTTGCTCTGAAAAATTAAAGACATAATATAGCTTAGTAAACAGTGGAATCAAAATTAATATGCTGTAACAACTTTTTTATATAAATCCAATTCATGAACAATCGAAAAGTACTTTCAAATCGTTCATTAAAATTAGGATGATATTATTTAAATATTAAAGTATGTAGGAATTAGGAAAGCAGGTTACCTTGAAAGCTCTTCCATGATGACGCAGTGGTCGGAGTACTTTCCTCCAGTGCCTCCATAGTCAGGGCTTGCGGTTATTCCTAGAAAAAGTATTTTAAATATATTTACTCAGGTCTTAGAGTTTCTTTCTCACTGATTTTCGGTTGAAAAGCTTTATTCATGTTTTATGGTTTTTATATTGAAAACCCATAGCTTCGCATTTTCAATAACGTTGATTTTCAATTACAAAAATGGAATTGCTCATTTTACTTACCAAGCAGACCGAGATTTCCAAGCTTTTTCCAAAACTCTCTTAGTTCTTTAAAATTATTTTCCTTGTCTATTTCAGCTGCTTTCGGCGCCAATTCTTTTTGTGCAAAGTCAAAAACTGATTGCCTCAGCTGTAATGCATTTTTTTATTTAGTTTAATATAAGTAAGCGAATTAATACGATTTTAATAAAAGTTAAGAATATGTGAAGATGTCTTTTCACTTGTTTTTTTTTCAGATCAATTAATATCAAATAAAAAATAATGTATATATTTTGTGCTCATATAGTTTCGTAGTGAGCATTATCACTACCTACGTTTTAGTTACCTACCCCATATTGTTAATTTCATACAAATATTCGTATTGTTTTACCAACCGGTAAAATTATCATTTACATTATTTTAACCTTGACCAAACTGACACCAGATTGAATTAAAATTACTTACATAAATATTATTTGGTCAACTTGAATAGTTACATTTAATTCAATAATTATTTTACCTACCTATATAGAAGTGAGCTATAATAATAATTTGTAATAGTTATCAAAATCAATACTCATCCATAAAAATAAATTATTACAATATAATAAATAAATATTTTTTACCTGTTGTTGTTCACTGCTCAATCCAAATATATGTTCATCTATGGGATAGTACGACATACATCTTACGTTTGGTTTCGCATTTTTAGCGAGTAATTTTCTGACACACAACCGTAAAGACATGTTACCGGTTTTATACTGATGTAATATACATTTATATCGCAAATAAGCAAAAACAATTAAGGAATTATGAGCCTTATTACGTCAATACAAAGTTGATTGTTGAACTGATTATTATGCATACTGATAAGGGTCAACATACGCTGATAGCGACTTTGTTGTTTGAATTTGATAATAATTGTTTGTGTTAGAATTTGAGTACATATTTGTTTCGTACCTAAACCTAACATCATAGTACCTACGGTACCAACATATTAACAAATTTTGTTTATGTAAAAATACAATTTTATTTATTTTTCAGAATATTTGCAGTTTTATAACATTTGTGTCTTGAATATTTTCATATTTTCTAGAGTTAAATAACCCTACAATAGACAACTTTTTATTATTTGTTTATATTGATGAAATTGAATCTTAATTCATAGCAATAAGGTTGGTAATCATATAATGAAGAACAACGCATTATTATTGTATTTCTGAATGTTATTTAAAGTTAATAATGTCACTGATTACGAGTGATGGCAAATATTTCATGTAGGGATGAAAATAAAACAACATTTACACTATGTATAACACTTTATTTGTATATTAAATAAATCTGTCTGATTTTCAAGCACCATAATTATACTTTTTGTTTAAAATAGACATTTTAAAATCTTTTAAAAATTAACAAGGACCCTTCCCTTTAAATATTTAAAATATAATACTTCAGCTATTGTTCTTAACCGAATAAATTAACAGTAATATACATCGATTTCGCTATTTTGTGATAAAAAATACTGGAATGTGTAAAACTACACAAACAAAAATAGGAATGTAAACAGTAAACATTGCACTCACATTGAGATATTCACAATAATATTTGATTTATAATATAATATAATAAATTTAAATTAAAACAATTGTGCCAAATAAACGATTATTAAATAGTGATCTTAAATAAGTTACTATAATTAGTTTGTGTCCATTTTGGATTTTAAAGACTGGTAATATTCTGATAATACTTTCCAGGCGGATGGCGCCATGAATCCTTTTGGCGGTTCCTTGCCAGCTCTAGCGAGACCTGAATAACATGATTAAGTTAATAATAAACATAAAAAAAAAACGATTTAAGCCCTCGAAATAAATAAAATTGCCTTTTTGAAAAAAAAAATTATGGAAAATACTAAGAAATGAAATATACGGGTTAATAATTTACCTCTTCTTTTTATAATTTAATTGTCTGTATAACATACTAGAAATATATAAGAGAAATCATGTCATAACCACAATTTTCTAAGAATATAATAGGAAAGTAATAATTGTAACCAATATATTCTGTTTATTGATATACCTCTCATTCTTGTTCCAGATATGAAATCGAAATCTTCCTTCCTGGTGGGATCGAAGAACGCCATCTTGCCAACAGATGCGTCGTAGGCGGCAACGCGGAATGGAATGATCTAGAAACAATAAACAGATTTAATATTCAAATATTATTGATTTTTTCTTAATAATAATCATTGGAAAAAGCTCTCTTCGCGAGCGCGCGAATCGCAAGACACACTACGCGAATATGGAGTGCACAAACACGCATATTGTGTAAACATATTCGTGTTCGTTTATCGTCTTGTGATTCGCACGAATGTATCAATGCGGCATTAATAATGCAACACAATAAATCTATGACCACTGAAAATTTCTGGGGAGTCATCTGGTGCCATATCGCTAATCAATAGTTACCCGGACCCGCAGGATCTCGACCTGTCAATATGTAATGATTTCTCTATAATCTCGACCTATTTCTCTATGATCTCGACCTGTTTCTTTCTCGGACCCGCGGGATCCCGACCATCATAATTTCACACGCGTTCAAACAATATTACTCACCTCCAGATCATTAAGTCCCGGTGCAACAGCCAGCAACATAGCGCCATGTCGCGGGTCGAACAGGTCCCCGGACCCGTCGGGGTGCGGCAGGCCCGCGGGGTCCCGCCCCACTATGTAGTGGTTGGCCCCCGCGTTCATACGGCACTTGGCGTGCCATTGTACCTGGAGGAGGAATGTGTGAATTGAGGGTAGTTGAAAATAAAAAAAAAATAATTTGCATTTTTGCGCGAAAAAAATTGTAAATAATCATTTTTCGTCAATTTGATTTTGCGGGAATATTTAATTTATAAAATTGAGGGTAGTCGCGAATGAACTTAATAGAGTGAGCATTATTTTGCATTTTAATTATATAGGAATTGTGTATTTAAAGCAAATCAAATTCGAAATATTACAGGTTTCATGAAATGCCTTTAATCACATCAATATTTAAACATTTATATTATATTCTACTAGTGAAAATGGAAATCAGTATAACTACGCTATATTGGAAAAAATACATAAATAACATAGTAATTGTAATTCTAAATAATAAAACGTTCATATAAATCTCTACCAAAACTAAAATATTAAACAAAATCTCACCTCAGTAGGTCCCGCATACATCATAGGCGAGGGGAATATAGCCAGTATGGTGGACTGCGGGTCCAAAACACCCTCGTTGAGAACCGCCTTGTGTTGGTTGATACGGACCTCTAGGGGCACGTCGTCGTCTTTTGTCCAACCGCCTGGGAAATTAAATTTATTTAGTACTAGCTTACCGCCCGCGGCTTCGCCCGCTTTGTCTAAAACCTAATAAATTATATACTTAAACCTTCCTCTTGAATTACTCTATCTATTAAAAAAACCGCATCAAAATCCGTTGCGTAGTTTTAAAGATTTAAGCATACAAAGGGACATAGGGACAGAAAAAGCGACTTTGTTTTATACTATGTAGTGATGAAATATTGTACTTGGAAGTGTGATTGTGGCAAATATTGTCATTGGTTAATTTAATAATATGTTCTGTCTTTCACTTACACAAAGTAAAACCACAAGTAACAAAATGATGATTGCCTAAACTGGAAATGGAATTTCTATAGAACAGGACTGTGGCAGAATAGGATAGGATGTGGTAGGATATGGCGTGCAAACTTATTCGCAAAAAAAAAGTTATAGAAAAAGACCTGAAAATATAGCCTAGAAATAATATTTGATTTGTTAAGTTAGTATTTTTGGATAAAGCAATGAACACATACAAACACCAAAATGCATATCACATAGTCATAAGGGAATTAGGTTTTAATATTTACCCAGTGGATGCAATAGAAGTACCGGTTTCTGGTATCCCCTTTCGATAAGTTGCCGCTGCGTGTCTTGCATCAGCAGAGCGTGCCCGTTGTGAATGGGATTGCGGAGCTACAAATTAAAATAAATTATGAATAAATAAAAAATAATCCCGTATTTTTTGTTTAGTTTTAAAGACCTCAATCATATTTTAGAGACAATGACAAGAGAAGCATATCAAAAAAATAAATTTATACACGTAGAATACCTATATCATGAACGATCGTCATTGTTTTCCGAATTTCATATTGTTCCTAGTAAAAATAAATCACATACGTTCTTACATGATTAAAAATTATTTTCAACGCCCTACATATTATTATTTAATATTATTTTTTCTTTTATTACGTACCTGGAAAGCGAAAACAGCGTCCGCATTGAGCTCCCTGAACTTGCGCCGCAGTTCGTTGGGCGTCAGACGGAACGCGTCGAGCCCGTCGTTCCAGCGGACCCGAGAGAATACTTCTAAGTTACCGCCTACTAGCCAATCACCGGATTCTTCGATCATCTGGTGTATAAATAAATATTTTTTTTTAATTAAGCTATTGCATAGCTTCTATCGCGGGCCTTGAGCGCGGGGACCGAATCCAGAAATTCCGTAACGAAAAAACCTCACGCTCCCCACTCCGACGGGCTCGGAGGTGTGGCTTGAAGGCATAGCATGCAATAGCTTTACCGCGGCAGTCCCCGAGTGCCAAACGTCTTTTTTTTATCATTTTGGGGAAAGTGCCTTCAGTTAAGTAAGTTGGCTGTTTTTTTCTACTGTTAGATTGTAAACAAAAACGTAATCACTTCATTAATTTCGTTTGTTATATGTAATTTTAAATGATAATGTAATTACGACGGATCCTTGGAAAAAGATCGTCATTTTTATATGTTTATGAAAAAATAAAACTAGTAAGTGATTTAAAACTTATAGTCATCGTCCTATTGTCCACTTTCTACGCACGACATATACCTACGTCGGAGCGGCAACGTCGCGTCAAGCGCTCGTCATGCGTTTGTCGTACGGCAGTGGACACAGAACAGTAACAATACCAAGTATAACTTATGAATATAATTATACCAAATCAATGTTAACATTGATTTGGTATAATTTGAGTTTATTTCATTGAGTTTGTATACCGAGTATAAGGCAACGGAAAATGCAACTCTTTCCATTCAATATAAAAGTCAAAAATATCGCTTCAAATGCGCAATAATTCAAAATCTAGAGGATTTCTTTCTCGAAAAAAGTTTATGCAAAAAATCCAAAAAATTGAAGATAAAACCCACAAACACTACATTTCTAACTACCCACCTTAATATAAGGGTGGCCAGTATTATAAATGCCAAACTGGCGACTGCATCTCTCCTGCTTCCTATGCGGGTAGAACTCCGGCGACCGTAGCACGGCAACACTTTTACCCTCATACACGAGGGATATCGCTTTAGAACCGGTCATTCGTTCTTTGTCTTCCGTTTTAACTGGCAACACTATGGGCACGGATTGGTTGACGATAGTGCCGTCGGATAATGTTAGACAGTTTGAGTGGAGCGCCTGTTAATATTGGAATAATTATTAAAAACAATATTTGATATTGAATATTTCATAATCAAAGTCAAATAAAGTGAAGTCCCATGTCCCCAAGTGGGGTAAGGGGCAGATGCATTATACATCTGTTTCACTTGATCGATTTTCTTTAAGGACAAGTAGGTGATCAGCCTTCTGTGTCCTACCAGACCGAGACATTTTTTTTTAAAGTCAAAAAGACATTATAAAATTTTAAGGTAGGTAGGTAGTTATCCCGTTAAAAAATATTCAAAAAATACGTAAAATTACTTACTTGTAAATATTCAATTTCCCTCATAAATCCTTTCAATGGATACGCCCAACCTTCCGATAATACCTGCAAACATCCATTATTATTATTATTCACAATAAAACTTTAATTCATCATTCTAATTACATTTCAACTAGGTAATTATTCAGTTCAAATTAAATTGACGAAGGACGCAGCCTTCACTTTCTAATTAAAATGTCGAGTACTCAAAACAATAAAAAAACATTATCGAAATTAATAAATAATAGGTACTTTGTTGGCTACAGGCTATTACTAGCCTGTAACAGCCTGTAGTAGCGTAGCGTTATACATTTTTAAAGAATAGAAAAAAAATCACAGCGGGATTCGAACCCGCGTCTTTCGCCTTGCCGCGCCGGCGCGACGCCTGGTACCTCTCAGCCACCCGTGATCCCCAATCAGAGCATTTATTCTACTCTTTCGGTTTAAAAAAAATATATTTAAAGCATTTGAATGCAATATTAAAATTAAATATCTAAATTACGTTAGTTACAAGCTAGCAAATAATAAAACTTACTTGAACCCACTGCATGTCGAGCTTAGTAAGCTCAATTTGCGGCAATCTTGCAGCTTCCTCGATAGCACTGCTCAATCTGTTGCCGTATATGAAAAGCTCCTCCACACCAGATACGCTTTCGAAGTGGGGGATTACTCCCTGGAATAGGAAAAATGATGTATTTAGTATGTAAAAATCTGCCCTAACCTAACTGGGAATAATAAAATCGCAGAGTGTACTAGTTTAATAGTTTTATAGTGCTTTCACCTTAGATAAGTCAAAAGCATATTTTAAAATCCTTTTAAAATTTGGGACGCAAATGGCTCAACCAAAAGACAAGCTCTAAATTGAAAGATGTGAAAACTGTGAAGAATTTAATTGATATTTCTGTATGGTTATTGGACATTTTAAAAAGAGATTTATAAAGTAAATAAAACAGGCGCCTTAAAACTTGTTTAGATTATGCCCCAACAGCATCAACTATTCCAAACCAATAAATACAAGGATTAGCTTACTATAAATGAAGACAATCATCTCGTTTGTTTAGAAGCTATAAGGGAACAAAACAACCTACAATTCTATTATATCTCACTTCATACCTGAGCCTCAAGCAGCTTAATAACCTCCATGGTGGATTCTTCCACCGAACGGCCAACTGTCTCTATAACTAACTCAGGAGCTTCTGGACGCTCATACTCTTGCGTGATACCTGTGAATCCCTGGAATTTAAACCAAAATAAATATTCTTTAAAATCCATAGATTGTATAACACTTGGTATAGTATGATAAGTGTCTAATTGTATAAACAACGGAAGGAATGGAATACTGACTATAACTGACCCCATACCCAGATGTCTTAAAGCATTATTATTTCCAGTGTGAGAAAATGACAGCGCTATAGGTCGTCTAGCGCCATCACTTTCCCACACTGGAAATAATACTGCTCTAATCTAAATATAAGGCATCATGGTAACACGGCTGATGTCTGATAGACAAACATAAGAATGCAAACTGTTCAGATTAGTAACTTAAAATTTTGCACCATTTATAAAGAAAAAAATATTTTTTGCAAATTCACTCATGAACGGGATAAAAAGAAGTTTATATGAAATCTGTAAGTTGTGAAAAAAATTCTGTAAAATTGGTATATTACTATGAAGTTGATACAAAAACAAACCTTTATCTGTCCATCCCGAGCCTTCTTATACAGCCCTTTGGTGTCACGTTGTTCACATACTTCTAGCGGTGTATCAATGAACACCTCGAAAAACGGAAGATCCGAATCCGTGTGGGTACGACGAGCTACCTCTCTATCCTATAATTAAAATATTTTTTAAGAAATAACTGAACTGCCTTCAAATGGTCAGAACTGGACAAAATAAAATGGGACTAACCGGAAGACACTACTTTAAATAAAGGAAGTGAATAGGTTAACCCAGTCGAAAGTTTTGTGATAACAAGCAGTCGACTCCTCCTTTTTTTCGAAGTCAGTTGATAGTTATCAAACTAGGTAAGATCAATAATGAACAAAGAAATCTAGGTTATAAAAGGGACTAACGAGAAAACCAATTTAGATAATTGAAGGTAGTTTTAAATTACTATGTATTAAGATTGGGCGTTGCAAACTACGTTTTAGTTTACAAACATTAACAGACTTTTATGTAATAAGATCAGGGACAGATCAAAACAGCTTTTACAAGATCTAAGATTTACTATCAAAACTAAACTAGCAAATGTTCCAAAAGCATATCTACTATTAGCTACTATATAAATATTGCATTATATACAAAATATTATTTGCTCGTGAAAAAACTTGAATTGCAATGCTCAAATCAAGTTTCCCAGAAACTGGTTTACTGCTGACCCACAATTTACTTATTTAGTAAACATTTTTTAATACTTTTCTCATGAGTTCAATAACTCCTTCACTATTATTGCCATACTTTCGAGATAACCCATTCCATGTTCTACTTAGTTAACGATAAATCAAATCTGAATAAGATTTAGTATTAATTAGTGTTAACGAACCTTATTAAATAGCAATCGAACAGGATAAAGTCAAAGGCCAAATAGATATGAGGTTTATATAGAGCTCTTTATTTTTAGGTGCAAAACGGGAAATACGCGAATGTATCATTTTGTGATAAGCCGATGATAATTAGTATTCACAAGATACGTAGCAGATTTATTGTATTCAGTACCCTAAGTAGGTAAGCTGTCTCTCAGGAATTTCCCCCTTCAATGAACAATATCTAAACACACTTTTCGTTATAGCTCATCTCTATCCTGTTTTCATTTTACAACTGAAGAAGATAGGTATACTGTGAAGAATATTTTCTAACTTAGTTTTCACTAAAATTTGCGAGTTAAGCTAGAAATTACAATTCATGCTATTATCACAGATTAGGTAGGTACTAAATAGTTACAACCTATTATTTTGAAGAACTTTTCCTCAAATTAAACAAAATCATACGTAATCCGGCGTTATCATAATGACAATTCAATTTTGAACCATAAAATGAGTTTAAGATAACAAAAAAATATCAGTCATATTTATGATCTCAAAAAATTTCATTATAAGTTACCTTATTATTATGCGCACATTGTTTTTTAAGCTATTGCATAGCTTTTATCTCAGACTTTGAGCGCGGCGACCGAATATAAAAATTCCGTAACGAAAAAACCTAACACCCCCACTCCAACCAGCCGCGGCACAGTGCAGCGATGCGAATGATGCGATGCTATGCAATAGCTTTACCGCTTTTTTCTATATTATATTTCTACCTAGTTAAGATAAATTACAAATATAGTATTATTTTCGTCGCCACAAGTATATTTAAGGTTTGATTTATTAAAACATAATTCGTTCTTCTATGGAAACGATTTTCAAACTTTATAGTCATTAAACTGAACAAACATTTTAGGTCAAATTAATTCTTATAATTGCGAACGTTCTTTAATATTAAGAGAAATCTACCAAAGGCTTAATTTTAACCTTGCATCAAGTCGAGCATAATTATAAAAATTAAGATGTTTATCAAAACAAGTGTAAATATTAGCTAAACAATTTTGTTATATTAATGCAGTAAAAATGCATGCTAAATGACATAACAAAATTTAAATGTTTGTTTCTTTTTCTACCTTCAAATTTCTATAAAATGTAATTAATACTTTAGACAAAACAACAAAAAAATCTAACCTTCATTACAGTTCTCGCATCGCTGTTATAAAAACTAATTATACATTACATTTAAATTAAAAAGAAAGTCGTTTCCTGAATTTAATGATTTTTTGTTATTTCTATTACTGTCTCCGTTTCGACAATATTTGTAAATAGGTAATTAATAAATTTAAAAACACGCTTAAACTCATTAAATGATTGTATTGTCAACGGTCCTTGATAAGTATACAAAGTTTGAATTAAATCCGTTTGAAGTAAGTTCCAAATCGAGTCTAAAGGAGTAAGTTTTATACATATACATGTCGGTAACATACACATTAGTAAAAATGTGCTATAAATTTGCTTAACCGTACAAAAAAGGTCTTCCCAGCAAGCAGAACCAAAAATACAAACTAAATCAAATACCTCTGCAAACGGGGACACAAAGCTGCACAAACAGACGACGCCACTATCCGCGAATAGTTTGGCCACTTCTGCCACTCTTCGGATATTCTCTTCCCGATCCTCTTTACTGAAGCCGAGGTTCTTGTTAAGGCCTGTGCGTATATTGTCTCCATCTAGACCGTATGCTGGAATGCCTGGAATAGTGCCATTTTTATTTACTAGCGTCTAGCTGTTTGGATTAACCTGTGTTGAAATGGGAGAAAATATGGTCTAAGGCCTATGGTCAAAGGATAAAATATGAATTTGTGCTAGTTATGTTCAGTAGTTCAAAGATGTTAGTTGATTTATCAATTGTAGATTATGTGTAATTATTTCTCAATTACAAACAGCTGAATAATGAAACATTTCCTCTTTATAATTTTAGAGCAAATGTCGTTGTGTCCTAACAATATCCTTGAAATTGTTCATAGGTACTGTTGAGTCAAATAAACAATCGTCATTATTTTTTTTCATTTTGAAGGTTTAATTCAAGGAGAAACTTTATAGTTATCTTTAAATTTTATAGTGTTATTCAAATATTGTACTACGAACACCATAAATTAGAAAAAGACAGTTTTACGAAATCCAATGCTCATCAGACAACATTTTTCGAGAAATGTAATAAGAAAATAAAAAAACTCCATGAAGACAAGACTAATGAGCAACACATGTAGGATCGACCATGATCCTTAGATTCTTTTTAATATTTGAATTGAATAACTTGAGATAAATGTTTTTGCATATTATTTTTGTCAACACTAGATCTAAGATATTTTAAAAATCTACTTGTAAAGTTCTTACGGTTCTTACGTATACCTATTTCGAGAAATTGGCCTCATCATACACTAACCTCGAGGCAAAAACTTAATGATTTTATGTAATAATATTTTACCCTACAATTTTCTCAATAATTAGATTATGCAATAAGCTCTAGGATATATTGAACTTTCCTAACATCTAATTTAATGTGATGTATTATAAAACAACTTGCTGCAATTTTATAGAATATCTAATTTTGTTGATTTTATAAAAGACTTCGGCTTTTTTTCCTTGATCTAAATTTAGCATAAAAGCGTTGCACTTTTTTATTTACATACTGTCGACGGCAAAGACTCTTTTTTTAAACAAGTTCCAAAAATTATGTGTTTGCAGTTAATTACAAAAGAAGTTATTAAATAATAGAACAATATAGTTACATATTCGACTTTCTTTTATTGAAAACCAGGAGAATTTAACGGTGCCTAAATGATTTCATATAAAAATACCTACGTTTGAGAATTGAATATTAAGTTAACGTGAAATCGATTGGAAATATGAAAACATTTAAAACTTTTTTTTTATTATTCAATAATAGCATAACAAGTCCTGCACTTACTACTCACAGTAAGTATAGATATATAAACTTCGGTTTCTGTGATAGCTAACATCTCTTCTATTACGAAATGTCTTACAGAAACATTTATATTAAACATTATTTTATATGAAATGCAATTACCCAAAAACTAATAACACATATATCTCTACAGACTGATGTCATTTAGATAAGTGCGACCTTCAATTTTGTCAAAACAAAAGGATTACCTTTAGATACGAGATACGCTTCCAATGCGAAGGCAATGCTGGTCTTGCCCGCTCCACTGAGACCAGTGAACCAAACAGTGCTGCCCCTGAAGGCCTTACTTCCGAAGGCCCTGCTTCGCTTGGCCCTGGAGACTTGGTGTTTCTGCTCCACAACGTTTGTTGCTACTTGCGCGCACTGCAACAAACATTTATCATCAATAAGCGGATAAACATTTCCGTATTTAGAATGCAAATACATATACCGAAATTTGGGATTTTGAAAAGTTGTAAGGAAGTTGGGATTATGCTAAGACAAATAACCAGATGAAGTTGTATGGAAAATATAGTGAAGTGTGTGAAAACATACGAATAATATTCTTATGTTTTCAGGCGTTTATGAAGGTCATATTTAATTTGCATTTAATTGAGGCTCTACATTTAGTTAAACGTACCTAATCATACATTAATGTATGTATATTTACCAATTTAAATTCAATACATTTTAAAAAGGATAATATACATGATATAAATTAGGTATGCTATAGTTGAAAGTTGAAACCAATTAACTTGTCTTTCCTTCATTGAATGTTTAATTGTTTATCTATATAATAGTAAATAGGCGAAAGAAACTTTATTTTCGGAAGCATAATTTTTCCATTAGAACAATTTCAGAAAACAATTCGTTTGAATTGTTTCCGTGAACGTGCTAGAAAATCCAATTTCAAGCTATATTGCATTCGATTGATAGTGAAGTAACTTTAAACTAATCAAACCTGACCTTGCGAAAGGTCAGTTAAAAAATAGGTTGGACAGTTAACACTTTACTTCCTGTTCCCTATGGAAAAATGGAATTTATTATATCTAGACATTAAATTCATAACTTTATAATAATACTCCAAATACTGAATATTGAAATGAACCTAAAATCTGAATCGGTTACTAGGTCAATTCCGAGTCAGATAACATTCTGCTGGGGTCAATGTATTGGAAAATACTTTTTTATCATGTACCTACTCTCATTATTTCATATACTATTTTCCTGGTTTATAAAACGATTGCATATTTGTTACAATGACCGCTAATTATTATATCTAAAAATTTCGACAAGATACCTTCCTATCTCGATAGATACTTATTAATTATTATTATTGCTATCTTAAAAAAATAGACACGATAAATTTTTATCTCAGTAGATACTTATTATTGCAATCTTAATCATATTGTATTTATTTTATTAAATATAAAATGCAAGGGACTAATAAACTTGATGTTTTATGCATCAGTCATTGCAATGTTTACATGTATGAACGTAATTGTAGTAATAAAACCACAGAATAAAACAGAAATACGATTCCAACTACTTAATAGGTCATATTGCATGAACAGAAAATTACATAATTGCAGTAGACTTTAAAAACCTATTTGCCCTTGATTGGTCTTTACTTAAATATGGTAAATGCTGCAGTATGACTCGGTAATTATTTATTTATTTAAGTTACCAGGATAGCAATAAAAACTATAACGTAGATGACTAGTTACATAGAATGAACATTAGATAAATGAACATTAGATAGACTATAACGGTGCACTTACATCAAACGAGCGAATGCTCATTCAAACCCCACTATGTCAAATTATTTTAGTGTAAACAGGCGTAGCATTCTTTCATTGTTCTTAGGGTGTTCGAAAAGATTCTATGCAATGTTCTAATACTGAACAACACTGAATAAGAGTTTAGTTTACACTTAAAGATCAAGAAAGACTGCTCTCGCTCTAGCTCTACATTCGTTTGGACGTTTGATGTAAAAGCACCGTGAGATGATGTCCGCGTTACAACTCTACCTTCCTCTTTCCGCTTAATAGGTCATAATATGGAGCTTTTTATATAATGTTTATGTGATGATTAAATGTACAAACTAATTAAATAAAGTGAATATACTATTACAGTAAGCTGACCGAGTAATTAAATAAGTTTTAAAGGGAATATTTTCCCAGTTTTTTTTTCAATCGCATAAGGATATGATTTTCGTGAATCCCGAAAAAGTCTAAAGGACTTGTAGATACTCTTAAGAACAATCTAGGAATTATTACGCATATAATATTCATGTAAAACGAATGCGATTCGACACAATCAATACAATAATATTATTTAAAATTTAAAAAAACTATTATTTAAAATATAAAAAGCTTTGAAATTCTTTCGCTTTTACTTCTGCCTCATCGTTGTATGATGGTCGGCAGAATAACGGCTGTTTGTATGAATAAAAAGCTATATAATCCTATGTAAGATACTTCTGAAACCTCAGATTAGTAAATAGTTTCTAATAAAACTCTATCAGAGTCTACATAGTATAAAACAAAGTCGTTTTAAAACTACGCAACGGATTTTAATGCAATGTGTTTAATAGATAGAATACAAGAGGAAGGTTTTAGTGCTTTAAGTCAGTTAAACTTAAGACAACGCGGGCGAAACCACTAGCAGAAAGCTAGTGAACGTTAAATACTGATTACGGAACCTCGTACTCGACTAGCGCTTTTAAAAATTATCTATGACTTTAAAAATTTTCTTATCTCATAAGAAATTATTGAAATAATTGCATAAGTGCTCATATCGGAAAATATATGAATTCCATAGATATTGTACCTATTATTTATGAGTTATATGCATGTTACGCGTGAGTAGATATATATTCCAGTAGGCAAAGGTGTTACACAACGTAAAATACTAACATACTTATTTTATATTTATCATTACATCACTAGCTGTTCCCCGCGGTTTCACCCGCATTGCTCCGCTCCGCTCCGGTCTTAGCGTGATGATATAATATAGCCTATCGCCTTCCTCGATAAATGGGCTATCTAACACCGAAAGAATTTTTCAAATCGTACCAGTAATTCCCAAAATTAGCGCGTTCAAACAAACAAAAAAACTCTTCAGCTTTATTATATTAATATATTTGCGTTAGGTACTAGAAATAAATTTTTACACTGCCGCACGTGTAAAATATTATCAATTAAATTGTAAGACGAAAATGTGTTTACTAAGCTATTACCTACCTTTGTTATGAATTAAAATTTACATACCTATCTATGTAATAAATAAACGTATCATATTTACAACTGTTTAAACATCATCGTTGCTTATTTCATTTCCGATAGTGAAGCAATTAATAAAATAGCCATGAATATAGTAACTCAATGCCATGAATTGAAAAATAAAGAATACGCCAAAATAGATAAAGCAAACCAAAAACTGGTAAGGTAATTAAAAAGTTTAAACATTAAAAAGAATATATAGATAGGTACCTAAGTACAATAATTATATTATTTTCATTAAAAAATCTATATTTACATGAGCTATTTACCTATTAAAACATACAATTCAAATTCCGTGATCTCGTTTCATACTAAATAGCTTTATTACAGAGTAAAGACCCATTAATTATTTATTAATGAGAAAATTTTATGGGCATTCATAAATCTACGTAAAAAATATACAAATAGTGAAACAATTAATCTCTCCTCTTTTTAAAATCAGAAATTAAGTATATTTTTCTATTACAAAAATGTGTGTTAGTTTGAATTTCCAGCACTCATCACACAAAAGGCCTTAGGTATTTATAATAAATTTGTTAGGTACATCGGAATTGGATGGGCAGATTTAGGTCTCAAACACGCACACTAGGCTCTAGCCACCTCTAGCTAATTTAACAGGTATTATTCTATGATAACCGTAACAATTTGAATAATGACTTACATTATTCTTTAATTATTATTATAGGTAGATAACTAAATCTAAAACAAAAATAAAAATGCAGAGTCATCAAAAAAAGATAAGCATATCAATTAGGTACCTATAATATCAGAGATTATCAATGACTCTATTATACTAGTAGACGCGGCATACGCCAACATCATTGCACTAAAAACAGCGTAATTGGGTCGATCAACTTTTATTGGTCCGACGTGTACGGATCATGTCCCTGAAGGATAATTAATAAACATGAAATCATAAAGAGTTGAATTCGTTTTAATTATAATCCTTTTAATATTTTCTAGCATTATTGCGAACAATATTTTACTTGTTTTATTAATTTGTGCGTTGTTTCATGGTTGTCGAGGGACTAAATGCAATTTTCCAGTACTATCACATTTGTCCCCATGCCACAATGCATTAACAAACTTCGCATCACGAACACATACTATCACGACCATAAATACCAAATACACTCCTTGTTTCAGTACATAATTATTGACATCCAAACATACAAACCATTTTTTTTTTATTGGATATAATACGATTTTCAGGCATTTTACTTTTGTCCCCATAAATCACCTACATGACACAGGTCTCACAGACAACCGTAATTTAGTTATGAAACCAAAACATAGATGGCGCGGTAGATTCCTAAACAACAAGCTAAACACAATAATTAACTGTCGGGCTCAAACGCCACTTTGATTTGTATAAAATCACGGCAACAGTCGTCCGAGCGTTGTTGGTGAGTGTGGGGTGGCTTTTTTGTCAGTCCGTCAGACAACTGTGATTAAAACGTAAGTACTTGATGCATTGTTATCAATTATACTACACGAGATGCGCTTTCGTCTATATTTTAGTGTGAGCTGAGATTAATATATAAAATAACAATAGTATTTGCTTGGCGGCTCAAAATTTAAAAAATGTCCCGCGGACAACCAGTCACTTGGTCAACCAAAGTGGTTGTACCATGGACAATTTGGTTGTCCCTAGGACAATAATTATATAAAACTTATACTTTAACAGTTAAATAGTTCATGTTTTGTTTATTACTCGGCTGTTTCGGGAACACATTTTTATTACGCGATTTTATGTCTAGTTTAATTGTAATTTTAACATTTCAAAAATCAAGACGCTACTACTACAACTAAGATGTCCCCATATGAAAATCACATTATACTTCATTCATTCAGTTTTATCGAGAATCAGTTCATTTTAATTAAGTAAAATCAATAATACGATACGTAACAACCTCGCCTTAATAGTTTTTTTGTAAAAAATATCACTATTTCCGCTTTACTGAAACTTTTTTATATATGAAACATTATTTGGTTGTTCAAAAGACATCATTCGTTTCAATTTTAATAAAAATATTTCGTATTTTGGGTGTAAATAGAACAAATATCAAAATATTATTTATTATTTAATATTAGAAGAATTTGTTTTAATTCTTAAGGGAATTTAACATTTAAAAAAGTACTATTGTGTAAGTTGTCCAAAGGACATTATTTCCCGTGAATAGATCGGTTCGTGAAGTTAAATCCACAAATGTATTTAATCAACATCACTGCTGCTTATATAATGTTAATCTACGAAGAATTATCTTCTAAATGAAATAGTAAAATGCTGAAAATTAAGTAAAAAAAAAAAATACGAGAAAATTATGATCGGGACCTTTAAAAATTGATTGACCCAATTAATACATACCTACTTACTAACGCATTATCACCAATACAGTTGTTCTCTCTTTCACTCTCACGCACGAGACATAATACATGTCTCACTCATGTACTTCGTAATAACAACTGCCGATTAAAATATAAAAAGAACGTCCAGCCACGACGCTGAATGGTGCGTGACTAAGTGAAACTCGGGCACTTAGCTGAGTTTTTTCTTGCCAAAATAGAGAGCGGGTAACGTATCTAGCTTTTTTATATATCATAGGAGATTATCGTTTATTTCGGCTTTCTAATATGTAATTGAATTATACATAATTTAGATAACAGTCCGTGTTGGTAGAAAAGTTATTTATTAATTATTACTAATAAAATGTACCTAGAATTCAAAGTTTTATGAAGTGAAAATTGCCTGTAACATTTTTTAATCAGAAGAAATTTAATATTTTTAGCCCGGATATTTTCGCTACTAGGCTTGTTATTACTTATGATGTGTTTAATAAATAATACAATAGGTATATATTATTTTATATAATAACATATCATATTATGTTATTATTTTAATTAATTATGGTTTCGAAACTAAAAATGTAGTAGAAAGTGAATATCCAGTTTACAACAATCTTGAGGAAATAAACATGAGTGAAAGTTAAGTCATTCATAGAAGTCGCGCTATCGGTAAATATTGGCAACACATTCACACTTTCGCTTTTAATCCGCAAAACAATAATTATTTTTTTTAATTATAACAATATAAGCACTATTAAAATAATAAATAAATATCTACAAACCGTTCTTAAAAGTGTGTTTCCCCACTGGCCTATTTTAAATTTCTCAAAAGTTTCTGCAACTTTTCTATTCCGTTTTTCCAAACTCATTTTTAAAAAATAAAATAATTTAGATTTAAAAAAATAAAATAAAACTTTCCCGCCAAAAGACGCGAGCGTCTTCGTGTTTACAAACACAGACTATATTATAATGTTGCCGAACTGTAACCGCGGCAGCGCGTACGCTTTATTGAATAACACTAATCGACTGTTGTTTGACAGTTCATTTCTCTCCCACTGCCGGCAAAGTTCTTGAAGTAGGTTTTATAGTACCCTAGTCCCTAGTTAATACATAAATAACCTTAGACTATAATTGAAAACGCGATTTACTCGACTGTTTCCTCATTACGTAGAGTCTCATAAATAAAAATATAGGCGCTTACATATTATTATTACATTTCAGTGAAAAAATAGATAATAGTCGTCGTAGACGTACTGAGATAAAAATATAGGCGAAATTTACCAAAGTAACATCTAAAGATGAAGAATAAAATTTAGAAAATTAATTATCTAAGCATAGGGTTATAGGCCTAATCTACCCCAATAGGTAAAATATTATTTTAGACTTATTTATTTTTTAAACTTGCGTTAAATTCAGACCCTGTTACAAATATATGTCATAAACTTAAAACTACTTAGTTAATCAATCCGATTCTTCAGTTCATTGACCCTACTAGGAAATGACCGCAAGACTTAAAAACGCTATATGCACTATATATTATGTATTTATGTCAACACAATAGGAATTTCCGATTGATAAATAGGAGAAAAGACTTTTGTTAATTAACGTCATATTCTTATCTTGGGCTTGTTTTAATAAGATTAGTATTTAAAATAGGATAAGTACCTATTTCCGACAATCACGGCTTATTTATCGCAATCTATAAAATGAAATCTATTTTACTATAGAAGCGTCATCAATGCTGGTTTAGATTAAAAGATATAAAATGGAAATTGATTAAGAATTCAGGCCATTGAATATAAAAAAAATTAAAAAGCTTGCTCGCCCATATGTTGTTAATAAACTCAAACTCAAACATTTATTTATTCAATTAGACTTCTTTTAGAAGCACTTTCGAATCGTCATTACTTACATATTTTTAACATTTACCACCGATTCGGAAAGCAGTATCTATGGAGAAGAACCGGCAAGAAACTCCATAGTTGCTCTTTTAAAATCATGTCATATTACAATCCAATTTTACATAATATGTAACTTATATCTAACTACATAATATGCCAAAGAAGAATAAGACTGTGGTAACAGAATTTTTCCATGACCTAGGTTGACAACCATTTTACAATACAATATTGACTATTGTTGGTGAATAACCTATTCTTGTGATATTTCATTGCGTTAATCTAACTTGCATATAATAATGAGCATTAAATGATTTAGAATATAACTTGGCACCAAAAACAACCACTTTTATTGTTTTAAAATTTGTTTGTTGTTTAAGACAGTATTAATAAAATGAATTGTTATGACATAATCCAGTCATACAACATACATACAATCAGGTTTATAGTAATAAATAAGATTATATAGTATTAAGAGAACGTATATAGCATATAAAAATGTTTGTCGGTGATATCTTAACAATATTTATTATATCACAAATTATAGCACACTTTAGATAAGTATGTTACATTCAAAATTAAGACAAATGTGATATGCACACATATGCAGTTGGGTTTAGTAATAAATAAAATTAAATAGAATTAAGAGATCAAATAGATGCATATATAAAGAATGTTTTTCAGTGATATCTAAACAATTTATGGTATCACATATTATACACAATAAGTGCAGATAAGAGCTTATAAAATATATCTGATAAAATATGAATGATAATGAATTATATTAATCCTGAAATATGAATATAGGAATCATGTTGATGTTGTAATAGAACTATTTTAAAGGTAACATCAAATAGTTTGGAAAATCCAAAAGTGCACGCCTCATAATTTTTTTTTAATAATTATTTATTAATTATTATTTTTGTTTATTTAATAACAATTAAACCACATCGAATCAGACCCTGAAAAATGAAAGGGTTCTATTCCTGAGCATACTCAAGCGTAAGAGAAAAAAAAGACTCGATTAGTAAAGTATTTCGGTCGCTATCGTGTTAACAAGAAAATCCTCCGCACATACAGACACACGGACGTCCAAGACAGAACTTTTTTAAACTGTTTTTTAACTAGTTTAAATAACAAAAATGACATCAAAAATATCATGAACGTTAAAAATAGTGTTTTTTCTTAATATGTGTGTGTATGTATTATCTTACAAGTGCAATGTATGATACATAAAGACATTTTAAGTTTGAAAAATCAGATGTTTTGCGCGAAGTGACAGTAGTACCCACCTCAACGCTTCGCTTATGAGGCGTGCAATACAGTCATGAATTTTTTCAACTTGGTTTACTTCTTAGTTCTTATGCAGTAGGTAACTAGGCTTACTAGAGTTGACCTACTTTCTCAAAAAACTATTAAACTCATAAAAAAGCTTTTTCTTTAACTTTACGATATAGATAAGAATAAAGGAAAAATAATATTACAACCATATTCTTTTGCACTGTTGTGTATAATTAATATAGAATGTTTCTAGAAATGAATGACTTTCATATAACTACATGATCTCTCCTCCGTACAAAAATAAAAATATGTAAAATAAAATATAGAGAAAATTTAAAGAATTATGTGCTATTTTGCCACAAGATCATTTAATATTTCATGTTAACATGATTAATTTTATACATTGAAATCTAGAACCTAAGTTAATTTACAATAAATATTTGAACATTTATCAAGAAACGTATTGTATATATTTTATTTTTTCTATTAATATTAACTGTTTATATAAAGAAGCTTCTAATTCGACTATTTAAATCAAACAGTTTACTTACTGCCTTGAGCTTCTTCCTGGGTCTTGAGGGACCGTCCATTGCTTTTACTTTTTAAATTGATTCAACTTTCTTATAAGAGGTTTCTACGATAACTATTATAGATTTTATAGTATCGTTCAGCTATCAATTAAAAATTAGAACAGATAAACAGTCGGCTAGTAGTCATTAGACCTTGATATTGTTATGTGTATCAAATAGTAAATTCTAGCTTTACAGGTACTCCTGCACTATGTGCTGCACTATGCAGCTTTGACCATTTGCCCAGTGTCCTAATTTTAAATTATAATTTACAATGATTATTTCATTATTTTAATGTATATCATAAATGTTTAGTCTTTACGTCGCGGATATTGACACTATACTGTCACAATGACAAATGACAATTAAATTTCACAAATGACATGCAAATGACAAACTGAAATCCCTATTCCATAGCTAAGGCCGTGTTTCCATCTACAAGTAAACTTCCGCAAGAACTGTCCGACCTTAGAGTATGTATTATAATAGTATAGAGCGCGTGTAATGCACAAATTGCTTAGTGCACATCGTAGGCAGATGAGCTATAGATACTATATAGATGTGTGTGTGACCAATAGGGATGGGCTTAGAGTATATATATATTACAATAGTATAGAGCGCGTGTATTGCACAAATTGCTTAGTGCGCATCGTAGGCAGATGAGCTATAGATACTATATAGATGTGTGTGTGACAAATAGGGATGGGTAGGTATCAATTGCGTATTGAACTATCGATAAGTTATGTAAATAAATATGTATCATAAGTAAATTTTATGTTCAATAAGATAATAAAGGAAAGAAAAAAAATGTGTGCGTGTACTAGAGTACACACGTAAGAAGTGAAACTTCTTTATGACCTTATTTTTCAAAAAATAATTTACTATATACAATATTATAATATAATTATATTTTCTGCTTTCCTAAAGCCTTATTTTTTGCTCACCCACCTCCTTTTAAGGTCTCTTTACATAATATTACATACGGTGGCCTGGAAGAGATCGCTACCTAGCGATAAGGCCACCGTTTGTACACATTATTTTCCTATTATCTGTACTTTATGTGTCTCTGTTTCTTTTGTATAATAATTAAATTAAATGAAATAAAATATTACAGAAATACGTTAGTCTAACACGCTCGTCGCTTCGCTCCTCGCTACCTATTTAAATATTTACACCGGCCGCTGCTGCAACTCGCTCGCTTCGCTCGCTCGGCTCGTGCGGTAGTTCAAAAGTTAACCTAAGATGCTCGTCGCTTCGCTCCTCGCTACCTATTTGAATATTTACGCCGGCCACTGCCGCGACTTTCTATGCGCATTATTACTTTTGGAGTACTGTACATATTTATGTATATACAGTAGAACCTCTATAAGTCGAATACCAATGGAGACGCCAAAAAATTCGAGTTATAGAGTTTTCAACTTATGGAGGATTTTGAACACCTGACACCAATTAAGCAAACATGTGTTTACGTGAGTCATAGATTTATTATCATATACTCCTAAAATGTTTTCTAAGAAACAATAGTGTACTTACATTGTCGGCACGTTCTTAAAGTCGGTAACTTATTTTTGTTCGAACAATAGAGGTAATAAATTCCTAATAATCAAGTTGTAAGGGTTGTAAAATAAAAAAAAGATGGCGCGTAACGCAAAAACGTTACACTAAATTTTTGTCTAACCCCGATAAAGAAGTTTCACTTCAATAATATATGAATAAAGTATAAATATGTAATTTTAAATTTGTTTACCAACTGAATAAAGTTTGTTTATTCCATTTGAATATTTCTTGTATTAATTATAAGTACTTTAAAAAAATATGTTTAATTGGAATATCAGAAAAACGTGAATACTTTTTAAATATTAAAGTTAATAAAATAAAAGATCGGGTTTAGTGCTATTTCTTTAATAATAAATCAAACAATAATAATAATTTTTGAAAGATGTTAAAAAACAATAAGAAATAATTAATAATTTAAAATGATAATATAATAAATAATATGATTAATTTTTTTATTTAATTTTATCCATTCTACTATCAAAATCTTCAAAATCAATTTAGCGGTTCAGAAAATATATCGTAACATTACATACTTTACATTTACACTATAATACATTCGCATTCATAATATTAGAAAGTGTATTATACAAAACACACCACAAATTTATTTATAATACATTTTTAAAAGAGTTTTAATTTTAAAGTTAAATAAATAATTTGTTAAATATAGTTCTTCTAGTAAACTTTATATCGAGTACAGCGTTGGTCAGGTCACATCACTACGATCACGTGGCGGCAGTGAGGCGCGCGAGCGAGCCTGCGCGTGTCTGCCTCCCACCTCCCCTTCACCCCCGCGATGCTAAATTTATTTTCATAAAAATAAGTATAACAATCGACTTACTGATGAAATGTGATACTGGATTTCAATTTTGTGTATTTTGTAGTATCATTTTTGCAAGATAGAACTGCACATTTCACCATGTTTATTCGTAAATATGAAAAAAATTCCAGAGCAACGCACTTCGACAGCACTCAACCACGACTACGAGCGCTCGCGGCGGGAACGTCGTGTTGTTCCCACATGTGCCTACTGTTCCCACTTGGTTGTTCGCACTCTATAGATAGTATAATATGTATATATTCTAAGCGGATGGGTATTGGGTAGGTATCAATTATTGCGTGTTGAGCTATCGATAAGTTATGTAAATAAATATGTATCTTAAGTAAATTTTATGTTGAATATGTTATTATAGGAGAAATGTATGAATAAAGTATAAATATGTAATTTTAAATTTGTTTACCAACTGAATAAAGTGTATTTATTCCATTTGAATATTTCTTGTGTTAATTATTATAAGTACTTTAAAAAAATATGTTTATTGGAATATCATAAAAACGTATGGACTTCTTAAATAATAAAGTTAATAAAATAAAAGATCGGGTTTAGAGCTATTTTTTTTAATAATAAATCAAACAATAAGGTGGATGTTCCGACCGTCCCTCCATACATTTTTGATTACCTCTAAACACTTAACACAGACACTATTTCTTTAAAACTAATCATTTTATCACTTCTCTATAATGAAATGTGTGCGCGTTCGACCTTTTTAATCAATAATTTACAATATTTACTTAGAAAAACAACAGTAAAATACCGGAAAAATTTGACACTTCTACAGTAGTGTGCGTGACTTTTGCCAAGCGAAACACGACATAAAGCACGACATCTAGCGCATAGACTATATACTTATTACAGATCTAGCGCGTCAATGTCTAAACGAAAGGCGATGTTTAGACATTGACGCGCTAGATGTCGTGCATTCGCGTTCGTTATCTTATACATAATGAGCATAATTCTAATAAATCAAAGTTCTGTGTAAAAATTGAGTAATTTCATTTCCAATCGTTCAAAGAAAATAACAATAAAATAAAATAAAACTAATGACCTTAGAAACTATGTTTTTTTTTTGTAAACAATTTATTAGGTACTCATTATTGTTCGTCCGTCGTAGGTCTGTAAACTGTATTGTACACTGAAGGTAAATGGTACTGTAGGTACTTTAGTTCGGCGTCGTCGTCGGCTTGATATAAAATTACATTCTTGATTTCATTGACACGCGCTATGATTTGCGCGCGGAATTTCTTGTGTTGTGAATTTATTTTTGTATGCTATGCATTTTAATTGATTCAAATTGCAATGTTTCTCTAGTATGCATTTGAGACTATATTGTAAATTGTAATAATTGATCGTGGGTATAGTAATTAATTATTCTAATAACGCAATTAGTAATATATGTATTTTCGGTGGGATTCAAAACAAAAAATTGGCCCGTGATTTTTATGAAATTTCACCACATTGCAAATCACATCAATCATAGTTCATACACATGTATGACGAAAGTGATTAGTATTGTGGCTAACATTGACTCATCAGTTCATCACTGAAACCAGTGATAAATCAGTACCTATATCATATTGTGTTTGAATATTTTTAAACAATGATATAAGTATACAATTATTATAAATCGGTAAACTATCAAAGTAATCACAAACTTGCAAACATTGGTAAAATGTCCAGTAGTTTATGAGCCTATTCATTACAATCAAACAAACAAACAAAGTTTTCCTCTTTATAATATTAGTGTAGACAAACACTATGAATACGATCACGAATGCAAATTCGGGGATTTTCTAATTATTGCTAAATAATAATTGAATTCGTTTTGAAATACTCTATAATTTTTAGTGTATAAATAGACATTTATAATGTGGTGCTCATTTTTTTTGTACTGCTAACGCTATTGTAGGTACCTATTTTCGTTGTTTTATTTCAAGTGAACACGGCCATACAATTTTGTCACGAGCCGCCTATGATTGTAGGTACTTTTGTTAGGCTCCTTCGTCGTCCGCGTCGCGTCGGCTCGAAAGTTCTTGATTTCATTGTCACGCGCTATGATTTGCGCGCGGATTTTCTTGTGTTGTGAATTTATTTTTGTATTATTATTATTTTTTATTTTTTTTTTATTTTATTGATTCAAATAAAATATTTCACTAGTATGCATTTGAGACTATATTGTATTATGTATAATTTATCGTAGGTATAGTTATTCTTAAAACGCAGTTATATTTTCGGTGGGACAATTTGACCCGTGATTTTTCTGAAATATCACCACGTTGCAAATCACATCAATCATACACACGTATGACGAAAGTATAGTGGCTAACATTGACTCATCAGTTCATCACTGAAACCAGTGATAAATCAGTATATCATATTTTATTGTGTTTGAATATTTTTTAAACAACGATATATACAATATTATTATAAATCGGTAAACTACCAAAGTACTTCCGAATTTTCAGACAGACAAACAAGTAGTTTGAACACGCAGTTTTCTTATACTAGTAGCAAAAATCAAAACCATAATATTATGTTTACCTACTATATTTTACTAAAAGTCGAGTGCGTCGAAATCGTAAATAATAATATAATGTTTTTCACCTTCCTGGTTATTTTCCCATAGTAAATAGTGTTTTAGGTTTGTTGTTGTAGGTAGGAATAATAATAATTATTCTTACTTGTTGGTTATGAAATGTATATTGAAATAATTTACTTTTACAAATCATTAGTGATATTAGTTTTGAGTGAAAATGCTTGGATCAGCATAATATTATATGGTACTTCAAATACATGTTTTGATAAAAAAACAATAGTGTAATAAAATGAAACTGCGTTTTATTGTAATCAATGTTGACAGTTTTAAATTCCAAAATTATTGATCAATAAAATAGTTTACACCAACAAATATAACTTTTATTTTTATAACCATCGTTCATAATATAAACCGTAGCAGGTGGCGTTTTGAAGTTCTGTCTACTCATACAGAAAAATGGAAAACTTGTTTTTTTTGTAAACAATTTATTACTCATTATTGTTGTTTGGCTGTGTGTTTGGCAACTCGAAGCGTGGTCGTCCGTCGTAGGTACTTTTGTTCGGCGTCGCGTCGTCGCTCGTCCGCGTCGGCTTGATATATAGGCCAGTGGAAATTAACATTAAATTCGCAAAGCACGATGTAGTTCTGAATTTTTGGTATGTTGTTTGGATCAGTTAGGGTGATGTAAATCCCAATTTGCAACTTCGAAAAAGTTGTGCTCGCTGCGCACCACGTGATAAACTGCGAAAATTTTGGACTTTTTTCACTTTTTGCTCTAAAAGT
>CAJQZM010039126.1:26432-59947 GCA_907164665.1 Colias nastes | reverse complement strand
CACCGCGCGTTGCCGCACTGCACCATCAGCCCCTCCTCCACGTGCAGTCCGCATATGCACAAGATTACCTCCTCTGCAATTATTATATCATATTGGCCGATTAAGAAGAGCTGGAACGTACACATTTACACATTGCACATGTGTAGTGTCTGTGAAGACGCGCACGGCGTGACGTCATACTGCATACGCATCATGAAAAGTCTGCCAGTCTCTCTCGCGCGCAGACTAGCATATGAGAGTGAAGGGGACAATTATTGTTTTTATTTTGCAATCCATACTAATATTATAAATGCGAAAGTAACTCTGTCTGTCTGTCTGTCTGTTACTCAATCACGCCTAAACTACTGAACCAATATTCATGAAATTTGATATGGAGATATTTTGTTACCCGAGAAAGGACATAGGCTACTTTTTATCCCGGGAAAATGACGCAATCCCGGAAATCCCACGGGAACGAGAACTATGCGGGTTTTTCTTTGACTGCGCGGGCGAAGCCGCGGGCGGAAACCTAGTTGTTTATAAATACAGGGTGATGTAATTTAAACAAAGACGTTAGGTATACTACTAACTATATTCGACGAGATAACTACTTCGCGGCACGCGGATTACAATATTTTTTTACTTTACCTAGGTTAAATTATGTAATAATTTTAATATGTTTTGTAAACAAAATGTAAACGCGCGCCGTTAGTTAAAATTTTCATACATAGCTGAACAATACAGCTTTTATTGTAATGTAACCTTATCTCTTACGTGCTAGGGTTTTGATTGTATTGTATTGGGAGTGAGCGCATGTGTTATTTGTATTGTTTATATCGTTATTTTGAATATGACATTAAATTTAATTATTATTTTTATTTGATAATTGAATGATTATCAATACTATTTCACAATTGATTATGAGAATAAATAAATAGTAAAATTGCATAAGTGTGAGTACTGTGAAGATGCCAGCTTTCCTTAATCGGCCAGTACATTATTAAGACTTTTGTGGGTTAATAAAATAATTTTTTATATGTAACATTTTAATATGTATGTATTTCAAATAAAGCAATCTTCAATTTTTCAATCTTTTTTTAATCAAATAAAGCTAATTTCCCAAAAGTGCACTTCGACAATTTGAAAGAAAGACTTACCAGGCTTTGATTTTTGTATGAATCCAGATGGTAAACTATCTTGTGAGCCAAGTATTTTAATAAGTTGCTCAGCAAACTCCAACTTGGCAGAATTGTATACCTATAAAGAAACAATAATATTTTATTAAAATCCACTCAAATATTGCTATTAAATGTATGTAGCATTAATATCATCTCAATGAGTATAAGTAGTGCACATAAAGTGTTCAAAATAAAAGTTTTCAACCCCCCGAACATTATACTAACTGCAAAAATTTTACCTTTTTCAACTGCGCAGCGGCCGCGCCAATGGCGGTCATTTTACTATATTCCCGCATAAGCGCAGAGAACAAACCGCTCATATCACTGTCGAACTGAACCACACTCTCGTATTCATTGTTCTCAATTTTATTTTGAATCACGTTTAGATCCGTTATTGGAATTGTATCCGATTTTTGGTTTTTAATTTTAAGTAGCGGTGAACATATGGGTTTTTCTTCATCACCTGTAATAATTTTTCATTCGTTGAAGAGATAGCATATAATTATATAGCTTACAAGTGTAATAATTATTATTATTTATAATTAAGTCTCTACTTGTTCAAATCTTAGACTTAACACAATCATAGCATTTAGAAGTTTTATCAGAAACGAAAATTTTATTTTAATTTGAAGACTGACCTTTGAAAGATGTTATAATATTGTACAGAGCTTTAAACACGCGCGTCAAGCGCTGTTTCGTGTCCAACGACGGGTCATCTTCCAATTTGGATAGTTTAAGAATTTCTTCCTTAGAAGCGCGTAGAGTTTGTAGCTTTTTGTGGAATACTTGTGGGTTCATAGTATCGGGGAGGGTTAATGGGTCCACATTTATTGTATCTGGTACTGCGGGTTGACTCGGTACGGTAGATACTGTAGGGGTGCTTGGAACTGGCGCGGGAGGGGCGGGGGGTGAAGGCGGAATTTGTATTGTCATTCGTTCACGTGTACGACGCACCTGAAATGTAGATGATATGTTGTATTATATGGAATAATGGTGTTTATTACACGGAAAAATAAAAAAAAACCTCTTCAAATGCAAATTAATTATTAATAGGTAACTATTTGAACAGATGTGGCAAATAAATGAATTGAAATGAAATTGAATGAATAAATTATTTCCCTATTAGTAATATTTAAAAATTCACACAAAAAATTATGTACTTACGTTCTCCAAATTTCTAAATAGGAAACAATGTCTCTCTTTAACGAGGTTCCTTTCTTTAGCTGTCAGTGGTTTCAACTGTGGTTCCTGCCACAGTTTATTCAAATGCTGCTGATATTTGAGTATTGTCATGTTTTTGATATCACATGCTGAAACGCTTTGTTGCTCGGATTTCTTGTTGCATTTAACTGCTTTACGCGGCCTTCCCACTCGAGGTTGGTTGCCGTTTGAACTGTTTGATTGATTAGAAGCATTGGATGGTGTTCTAGATTGTGTTTTTAATGGCTGTTTCGTAATACGTTGATATTTCCCGCCAATAACCCCGCGGCAGTCTTCAGAGTCGCATTTGCAAGGCTAAAATAGAAATTAGCGTGTTGAATACTGCACATAACCCTTAATCCGAATTGAATTATTTTCTAGACAAAGTTCAATTTACCTGTCCAACAGCTGGATTAAATAGTGAAAAGTTGTAATCGTAGGTCAGTTCTTCACCGGAATCTATGTCACGTAGTGCAAATAATGCCATCCTGAATGTACCTGTACAAAAATTATGTAATTATTAATTACAATATGCTTTATTCACATTTACACATAATACTAAAGCAATAACTTCGACGTAATCCTTATAAGAAAGGAAAAACTACTATTTTGCTTTACCCATAAAGTTACTAAAAAGTTCAGCTCTGTCGGATTTTAAAACCAAAAATTGATTAAAAATAATTATGCGAAAAATCATTTTCTATGTATGATGAGACACAATACTACTCTATCGATTAAAAATTTATTCATCAGAAATCAAGCAGGGGTAATAGGCTAATTAACTAGATCCCCATATTTGACTAATGATATTTAAATCCAATCATACCATTAGCAGTCCACTTCTGCATTTCACAATTCGGCCGGCACGAGTGGTTGACGAACCGTCCGTCGCCGCCCATGCGATGTCCGTCGATCACGAGCCCGCCGTCCAGGTGCAGGCAGTAGTGGTGCGTGTCGCGCGCGTAACGCGTCGCCATGCGCTCCTGTACAATTTATTTAATAGTTTTATGTTCCATCAAAAATTTAGGGAAAATAACAGATATTCAACACAAAAGGAAAACATTCAATTCAATATTTGAATTTATGGCAGTACTGCGTTGCCACAATTTTGCAAAGGAAAACATACATAGTACACAAGGCAATGTATTTATCATTGTAAAATTGTTTGATGTGTAACAACTATCTCGGTTATTCTATCTCGATATTTTGATGTGTTCGTTATTGCCAAGAAAAGGATCTTATAAAAGAAAATTTAAATAAAAGAAAGCTAAAAAGAAAGTGAATTTTAATTTAAAGAAAGCGCAAAAAAATTAAGAAAATGCGAAAACGTAACGGCCATAATTTATAAACTTCACGGGTTTAACAATTTGCAAGAAACAGGACAACGTTTGTCGGGTCAACTAGTTATACATAGAAATCGCGTTTTAAATGCGATAAATGCACGCATAAGTGAACTAGAATATATTTCCAACAACATTTTTCACAACAACAATAAACAATCACACTAAATTGTCCGAAGCAAAACTCTGTCCACGCGTGTACTAGGCAGAGTTTTCTAATGAGCTTTCTTAACAGTAGACTTTGGACATTACTGCCACGAAATAAGACTCGAATATTTTTGACGACCTTATAATAGATGATTGTAGGTGTAGTTGTTTATTAACGTACTAACATTAATAATTGTTCAAACCAACAAACTTTTCACCTTTATTTTATTAAATATTAGATTTTATAAAGTTTTCTGCATGCGTCTATTAGCAAAATTAAAAAAATATATATTAATAACTAACCTTAAACTCCTTATCAGACACAACCTCGCCAACATATTCTAGAATAAAGTCGCCTGACGTTATTTTATCCTTGGTACGAACACCCCAGCCTTTATTTTCCGTCATGAATTTCTCCAAACCAGAAGCCCATTCGTGGCGTTGGATCCTTTGATTTTTGCACTTATCTCTGAAAAAATTAAACAATTTAAGTGTTGACTACTGTATATTTTTATTATTGATTAACCAAAACACATTCAAGATTTTAAGCTATTGCATAGCTTCTATCGCGGGCCTTGAGCGCGGGGACCGAATCGAGAAATTCCGTAACGAAAAAACCTCACGCTCCCCACTCCGACGGGCACGGAGGTGTGGCTTGAAGGCATGCTATGCAATAGCTTTACCGCGGCAGTCCCCGAGTGCCACACGTCTGTTTTTTATTGTATTTGAATTTATTTTTTACTTACCCGCAAGGACACAACTGAGGAGAGCATTCAGAAAATACAAGCCTATTGATGCAGTCCTCATTGCAACCAGAAGCTGGAGCACAATTACACGCCACACTTTCACATTCTTCAGCAGACGGTTTAACATCGTAGTAAACATCTGAAATAAAATAATTATAAATTGAATGAATGAATGCTAGAAGGGAAATATAAAATATGTATATTAATGTGTAATAACAATGTTACCATTTATATCGTATAAAATACGTATTTACTACAATACGTATTTTATTAAAAATATTTACAAAGAGAGTACTTACTGGTGCGTATCTTCTTATAATTCCACGAAGGGACAGGTTGATTGTAATGTTGTTCCCACCAGATGTCATACGGTAAGGTGAAATGGATAAGTCGCTTTCTAACCCAACGTTCACAATACGGTGGCGGAGCTAACAAACCCGGAGGAAATTCTGTTTGAGTGACAAGATTCTTCCCCTTTCCTTCCGGCTTTGGACTGAAAAAGATTTTTTTATATTACCAAATAATTAAAAATAATAATAACAAATAGAATATAAAAAAGAATCATAAGAATGTAAAACTTACTCTTCTTTGTAATAGTCCGAGAACAAACCAGCTAATAAGAATTTCTTTCTTAGCCGTGGATTTTTCTTAGATACGACGACTTTGTCTCTATTATCAATACTACTAGACGGACTGTGATCACGCGATGCTGCTATTCTTTTCTTGCAAATAATACTCTTCGAGAGTACATCTATGCTCTTTTCGAAGTCAATTTCTTTCTCATTAAGAGGCAGGGGCTCATTTTCATCGTGGTCGAGAAGTGTATCAACAGAAGGTTCACGAGATTTAGATGTTAATTTGCGACTTACTACTGTATCTATAGAGCTCTCTCTAGAACTGGAATATACTTCATTGCGCGGCTTCTTATTAAGTTGACACGATCTCGATTTCCGTCTGGTAACAATGCTCATAGGATTCAAAACTTTTTCTTTTTCTGTATTTCCTATCAATTTTTTGTGTTCTGATTTTCTTGTTTTTGTTTTTCCATCGTCATTGACATTGTCAAAACTTCGAGTGAGTCTGCGTTCACCTGGATACAAAACAGCCAAACTTGATTTAGGCCTAAGGCCGACCTTGGCGCTCTTTTCTACTACTTTGCGTTTCGAAAATATATCTTCTATTTCATTTGATGGTGACATCGCTCTACTCTTTCTTTTTAATCGGTCTAAAGTGTCAAATCTACTTGTTGGTTTGCTCTGGTTGACATTCAATAAACTTAATGGTATACTGTCCTCTGGATCATTACCGAGCGAACTGGCCATTGAAGGAATACTATCAGTCTCACTTAATACTTCCCATTTATTAATGTGGTTTTTAACTTCTTTATCAGTCTTGTTTTGTTTTAATTGCAAAGCAGGAGCTCTTAAGATTGAAGATGTGGTTTTCTTTTCTTGTATTACCTTCTCCCCTTGTTTTTTGTTATTGTTATCAGTAAATATTTCTTTACCTTGTAATTTTTCTAGTGCAACAACTGTTAAACGGCCTTGTTTCGGACAATCATCTTTATTTAACACTACTTTTAGCTCGGGTTGCTTGGTACCTGTGCGTTCTAAAAAGCTACGCATAGCTTCACCGTCTTTTGGAACTCTTTCAAATGCAGAATTATCAGTATCTTCAGAAGCCAATTGATCATATGAATTATTAGTATTATTTGTTTCAATCTTTTTCTTTTTCCGTTTAATGCTAGGAAATCCTGTTCTATTAAAAGCTTTGCGTCTTCTGGTTTTCTTCTTGAAACTATCACCCGATTTCGTCTTATCATTAGATTCGACGGTAATCAAGTCAGGCTTCTTAACTTGTAAACTAGTTTTCTTTATGAAATCGCCCATTGGCAATCGTTCCGCCTGGATCTTTGGAATTAGAACCTTAGATGGTAAAACTAGCTTACTCTCACGTATGAGATTATTAGATGTTTTCTTCTTTTTCTTTTCATTTGTGTCATCACTATCACTTGTCAGATTTCTTTTATGTTGTCTTAAATTATGACCTCCGCTAGTCTCTTGAATTTTATCAGATATTACAGCGGCTATTGATTCTCCTCTTTTAGGCCTTATGATAGGATCTGGAGTTTCAGATATTAAAGCTAAAGGTATTTCAGATTCTGTATCAATTGAAGCCAACAGTGAACTCTTTGAGTCCAGATTTTTTAATTTTCTGTTTTTATTTGAGTCTGCTAATATATTACTTACACATATAGATGATTTAGGAATTTGATCTTCTAAATCAATAGAGGGCTCAAAAATTCCTGTAGGTTTATCCACATTTACAACTACGGGAGGGTCTGGTAAAATGTCAGATGCTTTTACTCTTTTCGTTTCCAACACTTTACCCTTTGAAACTGGTGACTTGATAACACTAGCGCGAGTATTGATTTGATTACTCACAGATTCCCTGCTTTTATTCTTTTCGTCTGTTTTATTACCATCTGAACTATGTTTTTCTTTTTCCAAAATTCGAGATTCTATCGATTTCCGTATATTATTGTTCAAAAGTGTATCCAGAACTTTCGTGGCTGCGCTTGGATTAATTTTTGATACTAAATTACTTGTTAATCCTTCCAGCCTATTCTTCTTTCGAGTCATGATTTCCGATTTCTGTGCAGGAGGTATAGAGCTTTTATAAAGCGAACGTGCTGACATGCTTTTCAGGGGATCAACTACACTGTTTGAAACTATAGAAGCATCTGGTGATTCACTGTTCGACTTTTCACTATCTTTTAGGTCTTCTTTGGAAGTATTTTGATTTATATATTCTATTGTTTCACTATTAACATTAGATTTATCTTCCGATAGTTTCTTTGATAAAGATTGTACTACTTGATCCAAACTTGAAAGTGATACCGCTTTCTCCGCTTCTAATCTATGTCGCTTTTTTGGTGTCACTATAGGATTTCTGATTGGTGACATTTTTGTTTCAGATCTAGGCGATGATACTCGATGATTGTCCGTCTTTGATGTTTCTGTTTTTACATCGACATCCTTTGATTTTGGTAAACATTTTTCTAAATCATGAACCATCTTGTGCACTGCTTTTAATTTCTCAGATGTTTCATAAATTTTCTTGGATAAATCAGACTGTTCAGCAGAAGGCTTTTTAATTAGTAAATCATCGTCTAATATTTCACTTGAATTTGTATTATTATCATTGTTGATATTTGATAAAATAATGTCGTCCTTTATTGACACATTTTCAGAATCTTCATCTGACTTTTGTGTCTTACTTGACTCATTTGTTTGATTTTTATTTTCACCCGATAACAAGGCTACATTTTTTAAAGAGTCATTGGGTTTTTTAATTTTTTCAGAAACCACTTTAGATTTAGGCGATCCCTCAGACGTTTGAGTTTGCAAATCAACGAGACAGTCTGTTTCTGTACACAAGAATTTTTCAGAACTAGAGCCATTTTTGGAATTTTCATCAAATTCGGTGGTAACCAAACTCAAACTCAGAGTATTACTTGTGGAAGAATTAATATGATAATGTCTCTTTTTCAGGGGTAATTTATGTTCATTTGTATCTTTTCCACCCTTATTCTGTGATTCGGTTAATTGTTTCTTATGTCTTCGTTTTGATGTGGGTGTAGCGATTTCTAAATTGTCTGATGTTTTTCGTTTCTTCGAGGCACGCTTTACTATTTTTGTAGCTGTTGTTTCTAACGCAGTTTTGTCTTTTTCTTGATTTTTTGGTTGACTTGATGCAACATTGGCTATAAGTTTTGGAGCTACATGACAAAGTTTTATAAAATTTGTTATGAGACTGTCCATGTCTTGATTAAATTTTTGATCTATTGTTTCAGGAGCATTACGATTTGAGAAAGAATCTCTACACCTTGAAACTGAGCGGGATCTGTGTCGCCTTTTACTTCTATGCCGATGGTGTTTATTTTCAGTTTTTATGGTAAGTCGAGAAGGACGCTCTGTAGGCTTCAAATTAATTTTAGGAGGGGCAAGGACAACAGTTCGCCTGTGTTTCTTGATATTAAACGAAGGATTAATTTGTGACTTTTTAAAATTTAAAAATACATTCCTCGATAAAGATTTATTTGGTATATAACTATTTTTCGCCTTTTCAAAAATACTCGGTAAAGGTTTCACAGTGTCTTTTTTCGTGTTAGGCGATAGAGATGATCCAGATTTCTGTTTACGGTTTTTAGGCGAAAGATTCCTTCCAGATTGTTTTAAGTTTTCGTTTTCTTTCTGTGAAGATGACATTTTTGCCGATGTTAACGGTGATATTCCAAATTTGTGGGTAAAAACTGGTTTGAGTGACGGTAATTTGCCGCCAGAGTGTTTAACTTGCGATGGGGACTTCAAAAGGGTGTTATTATTATTATTACTAACTTTGAAAATATTGTAAGTCGTTACTGGCCTTTGAAGACCGCTGAAAACTGGACCAGGTGCAAATGGATCAGAAGAATTTAATCGTAATACATGTTTTTGATTCATTTTCTTGAAACTATAGTCATATTTTGATGGTAGCGGATACTTGGTACAAACACTGATGTATTTGGGACTAGCATTAGATTTTCTTAAATATGTGTCACATTCTGAATCACTTGAACTATGTCCAAGAGTTAGGCTATTAAATGTTTTATTTGTCAATAATAAAATTTCCTGATCCGATACAAAGTGTTTATTTTTGTAATATGATCTATTTCGAACAGATCGTGTTTTCTTTAATTTTTTCATACGTCTTCGCATACTTCTAACACTGTAGTCCGTTTTATAACCAGATTTATCAGTTTTATACCCCGATTTATAATCAGTTTTATAGCCTGATCTATAGCAATCGGTTTTATAGCCAGATCTACATCCATAATCACTCTTGTAACCCGATTCAATCAGCCTGCTACAACTTTTATAAGGTTTAAATTCATAATCGCTTTTGTATCCTGACAGAATATCTTTGTACTTAGGATTGAGGTCGATTTCTTTCCACGTAGGATCAAGCATGTCGTCAGCGGCTGCTTCATTTTCACTTTGATTATCCCTCCAAGAATTATTTATTGTTTTACTACTTTTCTTAGGTAAACTTGCAAGTTTGCTGTTAAGTTCTTTTCTCTTTGCATAAACTCCAGATAACACTGATCTATTAGGTGAAATAGAATCATTATCACTGTCGCCAGAATTATACTGATTTTTGTCCTTTAAAGTTTTGGAAGTAGTTTTAGTTGGTTTTGATTTTGCTTGAGGTTTTCTGCCAGGTTTTTTGCGTGGCGGATATAAAACTCTGTCCGTGGCATATAACATTCTATCTAAAGCAGCTATATCCAATTTGCGGTCGTTTTTCTTTGTTTTGTCAAATTTATTCTGTTCCTGCTTTAGAGGTACCGGAGACGGTGCTTCTGTTTTAATTTGTTTGATTTCATTCTCAATTTTTTTCTTCCTATAGTCGCAGTCACTGGAATCTGATCTATTATGTTGTTGACTTCTTGTTTTTGATTTTGACCTCGCACTTTTTCTTTCAGCTGTGTTGTTCTCCTTTTGTACCGATTTTCTACTACTGTGTCTACTACTACCTTCGTCAACATCATGTCGCCGTAGTGGAGAATGTGTTGGCGAATTGTGGTTAGAAAGAATTCCAGAATCAGGTGAAACATTTGGTGGATCATTACTATTGTGAAAATCATTAATTACATTAACTACAACTGGTTTATCTTCTTTATGAGATTCTTTTTCTTTTTTAGACAATTCATCAATTTTTTTCACCTTCCTTGGACGACCTCTTTTCCTTCTAGATTCAACTACGATATTTTTCGAGTCTTCTTGAGATTCAACCGAATTCGTACTGATTGAATCCAGCTTTTGGGTGTCAATTTGATTTGATGAAGCTATTGTATTACTAACTACAGTTATCGGCGAACTCTTCAAAAGATCACTTGCGCTACCTAATTCCGAACTTCCAGCTGTGATATCTAAATTCATAAAATCATTGTTATCAACACAGTCTTCCAAACTTGGTGGGTTAGGTATGGATAAATCTACTGATGATGTGACAGACGTTATTTCTTCAAGATCTTTATTTATTTGAGATAGCTCTTCAGTTTGCTGAGGACTTAAATGCTGGTTATTACCATTATTCAAGAAATTCGGAGCAATTGGTGCAATCTCAGATAGATTATTTATCTGCCCGAGCACACAATCGCTGATAGTATTTACACTGTCGATTTGATTCCCATTTAGTCCACAAGGTAGTGATGTTGATGTACTGATGTTTGTTAGTGGAGCAGAACTACTTAAAAGCTGTGTTTGTGCTACAAATTGTTGCAACAAACTTGACGCATAATGGGATGTATTTTGATGGACAGTGTCAGAGTTCGAACACTCGTTTTCAGATCCAGAAGAGTCCGCCGTTGCTCTTTGTATTGCAGCAGTCACAAGCTGGGGCGTAAGCTCCATTTCACTGCTGGATCCGTCTCCTACAACAATTTTTAATGAAATAAAATAACATGTCGTAAAAAATAAATATTCATTGTAAAATAAGGTCATTCATGGTTAATATTTAATTACAGTAAGTAAAAACTTACCATTATCCGCGATTGATTTATCGTCGTTATCTGGCGAGGTGTTGTGCACGGAAAATGACGAGAAATTGGGCTGCTGCACCGGCGCGCTAGATGATTGTTCTGGAAATAGTTCCGCGAGGTCCGCATCGTCGATAACCTGTGGATTTATTTTGGTTGATTACGTCATCGTATTATCTACGTCTTATGAATCCACTAAATAACACTTTATTATATTTTTTCGATTAAAATATGGACTTCCGTTATATTAATTGTTAATGTTATATTAAAGTATAAAACAAAGATTTACTAATAGAGTTACAAATGTTATCGTAATAATAAGTTAAAATGCAGTTTCAAACAATATGTTGAAATTATTAATCAAATCTTGCGGATACCCTTAATAAACACGAAAACATACCTGCAATTGACAAGCTGCTGCCAATGCGACGGTCGAATCATCGGGCGGGTTGTGCGTGGAACTGCCAGCGGCGTCAGCAGTATCCGAATCCGATGATGAAGAAGATGATGAGGACGATGATGACGATGACGACGATGTGGTAGACGATGAGCTACTGCCACATACTACGCTCTCAGCTGTGGGTGATGCGAACTGTAACAAAAACACATTGAAGATTAGATAATGTAGCAAACATAAATATTATTTAAACTGCAACGTGTGTTAAGCGAATCTTATTTAAATAATTTCATTCATAAATTTAATAAATATTCGTTATTTTAAAGGACATCAATAACTGTTTATGTTCACTTGAAACTGCTTTATTGATTTGTTAATATTGGTACTGGTTGTTATTCTGTACCTACATGAAAATTAATGCCAATCGAAATTTGAATAAATCATTACGTTAGTCGATGATATCAAATTATTCCAACAAGTTGCAGAATACGGTAACAATAATAATCATATCGAGCGAGAGGTACTATTAGCCGACAAGATTGATTCAGCGCAAATAGTACCAACCGCTGTGTCGCAAGCTACCCTTCTAACCGCAATACTGCGCCTGTCTATTACGTTTTCAAGTAATATTTTATACTCGACTACTGAGTTACTTAATTCTCATATTATGTTTAAAAATAAAAGTACTTCATGAAAACTTGTAAACCCAACATAGGTGCCTTGTTATTAAATAATAATTTAATGAGTACAAAGTAAGTAAACAAACAATCATTTGACTGGGGTAAATTATAAAAAAATTGGTTGGCAATGAAACGACTGATGAAATCGTGGCCAATTCTGATTAGATTTAACTTTTAAACAAACTTTGATATAGCCTATAGCACTCAGGGATTGCGTATCCAACCAAAGAAGAATCGTTTTTAGAATGAGTCAGTTTAAATGAAAAAAAAAAAGCTTGAAAGTGCTTTAAATAAAACCATTAATTTGAAACTGGTTACTAACTTTACTTGTATACTAATCAGATGCAACGTAGGCGCTAATCAATAAGGCGGAAGGGCAAGCAACCCTAATATATCAAGGGGTCGACTTGCCGCGTGGCCCTTATCAAGGCTAGAATATCACACATAGCGTTTTTACACCATATAAACAAAAGGTAAATAGGGAACCAAGTATTTACATAAATTACTAATAAAGGGTATTTTATACAAAAAATAAAGAATACAGGCACAAATTAGAACAATGTAAATAAAAGAAAAGAGAATGTTGGAAAATGGAGAGCTTTTATAAGGATTCATTAAACTGAAATTAAACAAACTGTTTCTGAATATCCACCTGCTTTTACAATGGTTTCGAAACCATAAACAATAATAAACTTTCCGGCTACAACTTAGCCTCAGGTAACAACTTACCTACACTCTACAGCCTACAAAATTATGAAATGTATGACCCATCTATTTAAATGGTTACTATAAATGCTATGTAGAATGTTTACTATTCATCATCAAATAACAATACCGTTTAATTGATCTCACTACTACTTGGCATATAGCGCTTATATGATCAAATATGTACCTAATCCTAAAGCATTTGAAGACAATATGCTAACGGTGCCTATGTGCCTATTGCGAGCCGGCGCGCCGACACGAATATCACATTAACCACCTCGTGATATCTGACAGCAGACAGCCAGTCAAACAAACACAAAACATTATCGTAGATTTAAATGTCGATTGAGAAAGTACATACTTTCATTTCATACAAATTGTAACCTTTAGACACTATCTTGCTGCTTGCATAAGCATTCAGATAATTTATTTAATATTGTCTAAAAATGATAATATTAAGACAGGTAACAATATTCTGTATAAAATGTTTAAAACTTATTCAAGTGGGTAAGTTACCTCGACCTGGACCATAGGCATTAGACACAAAAGAAATTACGAACAACAACCGCTACGCGCTAGTAGTAAACAATTTTTTGTGGCAAATTTGGACGTTCACCCAGCGAAATGAATTTGAGTATGACTGTCGGTATTAAATTACAATTACTACTGTATCGTCTTCGTAATAAATATAAAATAAAAGCCATTATTTAAATAGGAATGTATTTAAAAATTTACTTTATTGTTGAAACATCTGGTAAACATGCAGATGTAAAAAATCTAAATATGTTATAATGTAATACGTCTCGATAAAAACATTAAATAGTGGGTCTTAAGTAATTATCTATCTTCAGTTTAATTATTTTGTGTTACATTATTAATGTTAAACATTGTATTTTACCCAACGATTTTACCTAACGGTTACCATAGAAAAATGTTTCTTATTATAATTTGGAATCGGCCAAAAGTTTTATTTTAAAAACAGGCAATTACTATGTTGATATTGTTGTTTAGATACACATTAAAACAAAAACATCTTAAAACAATATATCACAGGCAATAGACACGTCTTGTGTTGTGCGGTTATTTGAGACAAGGCAAAACTAAGCCAACTAAATAGTTGATTGCACGAGTCATCGACCCCAAGCCAAATGTCGAGAACAATACTCATAATGGACCGCCTCAGAATGATCATGTATTGAGGCTGATCTTGTAATAATATGATGAATAGAACAATAAAGATGTTCAAGATTTATTAGCAATGGCGCTGCCAATAAGTACCTACCTACCTACAAAGTTTTCGTCAATTCCATTTAATTTTACAGAATATCACATATTTATGAGGTTCTATAAATTGTTATTTATAAATAGACCACAATTAAAATGTGTGAACGATTAATTTTGTCAATAAAGAAAAAAAAAACGTTTTAATTATTTTTGAACGCATTCATAAACAAATATCATAATTTAATCACGACAAAAAATATTGAGAAACGAAAAACGTCATAACTCATAAGCAACGCAAAGTGCGAATCATTGAGGCCGTGAACTTGACTGCTAAAGACAATCGAACATCGGTCGGAGGCTGATCAAATTGCGCGGAAGGGCGAGAAAGGTCGTTCCGCGATGTATAATATGTACAACCAGTAATCACGTGCACGCTCTTCATTGTTTAACAAGCTATTCAATAAAATTTATTTTTCATAGATTATATTGCAGGCATTGATCCTTTATTGAATACACTTGTTGATCATTGTCTCAAAACACACACAATCGCATGTTTCTGATCTCTCGATCACCACATATAAAACATAAATTTACAATTATACACATAATTTAAAATAATTGAACACAAACATTATTTTAAGTTGCAGTTTAGCGCATGTTTATGTAGCTCTTAACAAGTTTTAATTGTAAAGATATGTGAGTTATTACCGGTATGTGAATAACAAATACATAATACAATTTCGGGCACGAAGGAAAAAATATGTAAAATAGGTACACGGTGTAGACTGTAGAGTCAGTGCGATAGGTAATTTATTTCTGTGTTTCACAACGAACAAATTTTCTCATGACGCGACGCCTGCTGTCAGGTTGGGCTTGCGATAATGTACAGTTTCATACTTAAAGATCAATCAGCATAACATCGATATTTGAAATTCCCTCTTACAAACGACTGCAAAAAGATCTCAATCCTGCGCAGTTATCGCCACTTGAGGTATTTGAGCGAATGTCTATAATACACAACGAGGCCGTATAGACATAGTACCGTAATTGGTAACGATTATTAGGAAAATATATTCTGCTGGAAGCCTACAAATCATAGCATGAATTTATTAAACTAAATGTTACAGGTTTAAACTTTAAAGATAATGCTAGCGACAAATTACCTTTTAATAACTATACCAAAGCCAAACAAACATCCGTTGAATGAAATTTTGTTAAAATTATAACCAAAATACAATTTAAATATCGAGACACTAAATAATTAAAAATGCTTTCTCACAATTAAATTAACTGTCACCTGTATACATAATATTCAACGTGGATACCTATAAAAGGACAAAATAAGTATAGCCACAGCAAATTAGATTCAGAATCGTCGATCAGATCGAATAATTCGTGTAGTTTTGAAAGTTACTACAGTTATTCCTAAAGGTGTCCCGATGAATATACTAAAAGCCCTCGAGGGAGGGACACAAGCCTGCGGTGGGGGAGGGGGGGAAAGGTCTCTTTTTCAAGGTTTTGACTTGTAACTCGAAAATTATTCATAATATCTGTTTAGTGACTTCTACATTAATTATTAACATTAAATTGCCTATAAATTACGTCTAAACATTTTTACCGTACGATCAATACTTTAGGAGATACATAGTACTTAAGGTGATAAAAATAAGAAACAACATCGTTATAGGTACTTTGTACGTTGTACGTTTTGTACGTTGATATAAACATCAATCTATCGATGAAGGTCACTGTTCAGCAAGAGCATTTTCTATCAAATGCAAAAAACAAGTCCCAACTGATTAAACTTCTGACAGAAAAAATGCAGGCTGCAAACATAGAAACACGAATAGCTGCAAGTGATGCTGACTGCACCATTATTCGCACTGCAATTGATAAAGCTGCAGACAATGTTGTGGTCACTGTTATTGGAGAAGATGTTGATCTTGTAGTCCTTCTAATGGCTCTTACTCCTCCAGAAAAAGAAATATTTTTTGTCAAACCAGGAAGAGGAAAAGTGGAAACCAAAATATTTTCCTCCCAAGAACTTCAAAAACATTCATTTTGTGATTCTATTCTCTTTCTGCATAGTTTCAGTGGGTGTGATACAACCTCAGCTATTTACAGGAAGGGAAAAACATCAATTATCAAGATTTTTGATCAAAAGCCGTCACTAAAGGAAACAGCAACTGTATTTTATGACCCAACGTCAACTCAGGAGGTTATAGCAGAAGCCGGAGAAAAAATGTTTCTTGCAGTATACCGAGCGCCCTGTACTCAGTCTGAGATCAACAGACATCGATTCACAGTTTTTCTGAAATCTTGTACCAAGCCCAAACCGGATCTTTCTTCCCTCCCCCCCCTACCAAAGGGTCAGCAAAATATCACGCCTACAGAGTATTCCATCAAGTACAGGAGTGGCTTGGGAACCAACTGCCTCCTGAAATATGGGGTTGGAAGCGAAGAGTCGATGGATACTTAGAACCAATCACGACCTTGGATCCTCCTGCTCCTGAAGCGTTGTTAAATTCAATTTTTTGCCGATGTAAAAGTGGATGTTCCGGAAAATGCAGTTGCCGAAAAGCGGGCATTATGTGTAGTCTTATCTGTAACGGCTGCCTAGGAGCTTGTACTAATGGACCCCCTATCGATGTTAGTGATAAAGATGACGAAGATGAAACACAATTTGACTAATAAGTCGGCATACTCGTGCAAAAAAAGATGTTATTTCTTTTTATAATTAAAATTTGTAAAACTATGTTGTTTCTTATTTTTCTTACCTTTAATACTCTGTATCTCCTAAAGTATTGATCGTACAGTAAAAATGTTGAGACGTAATTTATAGGAAATTTAATGTAGATAATTAATGTAGAAGTCACTAAAGAGATATTATGAAAAAAATTTCGAGTTACAAGCAAAAACCTTGAAAAAGAGACCTTTCCCCCCCTCCCCCGCCGCCGGCTTGTGTCCCTCCCTCGGGGGCTTTTAGTATATTCATCTGGACATCTTTAGGAATAACTGTAGCAACTTTCAAAACTACACGAATTATTCGATCTGAATAAATTAATTTTCCCATACTAGTAGATGTGCACACAATAATACAGTGTGACCGATGATCGAGCGGTTAATAAACATTTCGCGGCCGTTTATTATCAATTTTATATTTTTTGTCACCACATAATTTAGCACCTACGTAACATTTACAAACAGGGTTGCGAATGCGATGTTATCGCCTTACAAAATTTACGACTACGTTACATGACGTATAATTTTGGCAGAGAGTCAAGGCATCAACATTCTGTACATCTTGTCTATGTACCTACCTTAAAAAATTCAAAGCAATCTCACTATTGTGGAATTTCAGTAATTTTTTAATTACTTTTACATTATTATTTCTATATAGCTATTTTTTGTTTGTGACAAAAACAATTTTGACTGAATGCGATGTTATATGGCTAAAAACAGACGTACAAATAATAAATTCTGAAATGGGAAAAAAAAAAGTCTTAGTCCTTTTAGAACAAACAATCAAAATTAAATTTAATAGCGCAGAAATAATTGGGCACAAAGAAAATATCTAATGTATGCAACCAGTACTGTTAATAATAAACCAAAGTAGATAATAAAATAACCAAGAATTTTAAAAGGCATAAAGTAAATTTGATGCAGTACAAACGCAAAATATTGTTCAACGAAATTAAAATTCAACTCCTTACAATGTTGCTGGACATGTTATGACAATAATATTACCATTAGAACATAAAATGAGACATATAGCGAATAAATCATTTGTAACGATCTCTGAGGCTAGGCTCAAGAGCATAGCAATAGTAATAATATTAATTGGTAGCCCTGTAAGGCAGCTATCCGGTGGCGGTTGATTGTACTCATCAAGGATTTCTTCACTCAAGGACGGTGCCGGCTAGACGTAAGCAGTCGATCGACTCTTATTATTTCTCCCAGACACATCTTGTTTTTGTCTTATCTCATTTATATTCATGATACAATATCGACGGTTAATCTTTTTTTTGTGCCAAGCCTGTTGCTAATCCCTTTGACCATATTTGTTATTGACATTACAATTTTTATACATTTTATGTGTATGATGAAAGGTATCAATCCTTATTTAATAAGGTCTTATTACATAGGATCGTATTAACAATATCATAACGATATATTGTTCTCATAAACGTGCAAACATTAGTCTACAGTCTACACTCTACAATTAGCTGGAAATAATCTAGTCATGGGTTACTAAAATATAAAATTTCAAGGTTCCCATAATGTTAAACACATGTTGAGTATTAATTAAAGTACCGGATCAGAGCGAGCAGTTTGCCGAGTAGCTGGAACACAAATCAATGCTATGAAACTTATATTTAAATCGCTTTTTATAGACGGAATATCAACAAAAACGATTGACCAAATTCATCTGTTACGGTTCAGTCACCTCAACATACAAAATGTGCGAACCTCATTGTCTGCAATTTTTTTATGGCATATGGCTGATTCGTGGCAATTCGTGCATATGCTCATAGAGGAAACTAGTAATACTGACTGCTAATGCACGATGAAGACTAAAGTCAGCCAGCCATAATATAATAAATTAGGTATACTATCATCAGGATTTCTTCAACAGGTTTGAGCGATTCAAGGGTGAACGCGTATGTATTTATCATGTCAACAAAAATGCACTTCAAGCGAGTCCGAAATAATATTAAAAAGATGACGCAAGAATATGCGGACTACCAACCGGACTCACTGTACGTAACCCAAGGACATCGTTCCCTTACTTTAATTACTGCAATTTACATTCAAGATATTATGCTTTTTTTGTATTTTGTAGATATCGTAAATATTAGGATAACCTAATAATCACGATAGTTTTGTAGGTATATGTTTGACAATCATGATGAATAGCCGCGTCCAGACCGACCGAGCGCGGCTCGCGAGTCCCGCTCGCGAGCCAATAGTTCGGCCGGTGTGGACGGCGCTCGGGCTTCCTCGGGCGCACGTTGGCTCGGCCGAGCGCCGCTCAGCCCCGAGCCATGCGTTGTCGGTTTTTGGCGATGCTCAAAGGCGGCTCAGTCTGAGCTGCTCGCCCGGTGTGGACGGACTTAACGACGCTCGCGAGCCAGAATCAAAAATGGATAAAGAAGATAGTATTCGCTTAATACAACTTTACGGAAGCTTCAAAATGTTATGGGATTCGAAAGATCCAGATCATTTAAATAAAAATGTCGGTTTTGGTACAATTTTTTAATCCAGATTTTTTGTTTCTTTTTTCTTTTTTTTATGATATATCCAGACAACACAAGCGCCGCAGCAGCTAATAAAACGTGGTTTTCCATCGTTATACGGAGATAAACTGAATGCTCAAACCGGCTCACCTTGGCTCGCGAGCGCGGCTCGGAACTTTTCACAAATAGCTCTGGTGCCACGGCTCGCGAGCAGGAAGTCTGAGCGCGGCTCGCGAGCCACGCTCAGCCGGTCTGGACGCGGCTATTGAGAATTCATGATCATTTTCCTTAACTAATTCATAAGACAGCTCGTTATTTCTATTCCTCTTCAAAATGCTAAATGGAAATTTTACAAATAAACACATAGCTATGTAAATATTGTTGGTAATTATAAATAATTACTCATTAATGCCGGTGTCAATTGTTTCGCTAAGTGCATTCTTATTTAACATGCATCTCATTGTAGATACACTGCATTTAAAATTACGAGCACATAAATACCTATAGTAACTTTATTAACAGTATTAGTGATGTGTATTAAGCTAAGTATATTATATTCTGAAATCTACACTAATTAAATTTTTAAAGTAAATATATAGGTAGTACTATGCAATAAAATAAGTTATATATCAATAATAAAACAAATAAAATATATACGAAATTATAATATCGTATGTATTTTATTACAGAGAATAATAGGGGCAGACTTTCAATCCCTAACAAAATTAGCAGTCTCCTGACGTTGCAATTCAAAGAAACCGTTGGCTAAATGATATTGACCGGTTACCGCGTGATAATGTGGGAGGTTGTAGACTGCAGTAGTGTATCGTTAGTATTACTGATTAAATTATAATGGGAAGATAATCAATGTTGTATAAACTTATGAATAGATTATAGACTTGAAATTGATAACGTGTATGTTTGAACGGGAGCTTATATTGGTTTAGTATTAGGGATGTCAATCATTAACTAAAGTATTTCTACAACGAAAAATCTTTTTTATTCATAGTTAAAATGGTTAATGTCGAACACATAATTGGACATACGAAACATATGTAGTGGTTGTGGTTTTGCGTGTATTACACACTCGTGATGTGCAAACAATACGTCACGTCTGTAACCACAAGATTAATGCAATGTGAAAAGCGTAGGCCACGTATTTGCCACACTATAGTCTATAGGTCACAGTATTTCGTCGTCAACCTTATATTATGTAAGTCTTTTATGTGTGGAATTTAATTTATTTATATCATATATTCTAATACGACAATTTAAACAATATTGAATAAAATTATCCTTTTTTTAAAGTTATTGACATTTATGAGTTTTAAAACGCTTTGTTTTCTAACATCGATCTAATGTTCTAAAATATTTTATCTTGTTAGCTTAATAAAACACTTACAATGCCCAACAAGATAACCAGATTACAGAGACAAGTTAATGTGACGAAATTTATTGCTCATACATATTTAAATTTAGGCTTAGTAAATTTATACATTACGAGCTAAAGCTTTAGCTTCAAAATTAGCAATATACCTACATGGCATTATTAACTGCCGACGAAATTTTAACTCAGACAAGGCAGATGAAACAAAGATCTGTAATAGAGCTGCCAAATGAGCGTGATGAGCAATCGCAAATAAAACATGTGTGTGGCTGTCTCTGGCTTATAGACAGACTCCATGCATCGATTACGTACAGCTCGTTAAAACTATTTTTAATTGTATACCGACCTACAATAACAGAACCTCCGAAAATGTAGTTGTTGATTGCTTTTTATAAAAGATTGTACTACACATATTCTTATCATTGGCTACTTAAACAGGATTTTAAATTGGCCTTAATTGTTTTTAATACACATGTATGTGTTGACAACGGTTGTTATTGAATTAAACTACACTTTAACTAACTACACGCATATTTATTGCTACAAATTAAAATGCATCACAGTGCAGTATCTCCACAGTTATGATTTATGGTGATCTTAAATTAGAATCACATAAACTGCATCTTTTATCTCAAAATTTTTTTAGAATTTCTCAGATTCTAGAATAGGACCAAATGACAGTATGTAATGTCTTATCACACGCAAAAAGAATCACAACAATCGGTTGAAAACCCACAAACATATCGATTATCGAGTAAGTAACAAAAAAACAAAAAAAACGTCAATTAAGAGCCTCTTTCGTTTTTTGGGATCGTCGGGTAAAATATTTAACCACTTAATAAGATCACCCATTTATTTTAATATTATCCTTATCAACAATTCAAAACTCATGCAAAAATATTCAATTATTCATAAAACAATTCTGCTTTTTAATATTCTCAAAGGGACATTTTATGAGACGTGTTGTCAGTTGTCACTTATTCTCTTTGTCACGTTTCGAACACAAGTGCTATGCGACGCCGAAATAAAAACATGATTATATTTACGATCTTCATCGGATTCGCTTTAAAGGCTATATCAATAAAAAGAACACGAACGATATTGTATTGAGATTAAAAACATGTAAGTCATTTAAAGGACACCATTTATTTATACGTTTTACTTTAAGCAATTACAATTATAATAATAAGCCACTAGCTAGTGAACAATTCATTCTCATGAAGGCTTAGCGTATTGTACTTCCTGAAAATGAAAAATAACAATACAACTACCTTAGCAAGGCAGTGTAACTAAAAGCCAAATAAAAGCGCCTATCTGTGTCAGTAATTATCGCGACTTGATAAAAAATTGAAAGCGTAATGCCGCTTATAGCAGCTTGTATAAGATAAAAATGCACTTAATATCATGTAGACATGAGTAATTTGTAATTGTAATATAAATATTCGTGAGGTAAAGTTGCGTGCAATTAAATTTACGTGGAAATAAAATATGAATAAAATTAAATGTAGTCCAAAATTTTACGAATAAAAGAGGGAAATAAAAGCATTATAATTTCAACACAAGTATACGTATCCTACTCTCTAACTAAATTAATTGTCAAGTATATTAAAAACAATAAACGCATCCATTTAAATAATGTGTTGAAGACATTATACACAATTCACAAACTAACTTGGTTACCCGCAGACGTAAATAGTTTTTACATTTAATTTATATTAACATGCACGTGAATACTTTTAACATCTGTTTTGTATAATGGGAAGAGTATCGAAACATAACCAAGGTCAGATGCATAATATTATCCTTCAGACAGTGAGCAGTCGCGAGGGTTGGCACGGCCGTTCCAACCGGATTGACACCGTTGCATAATATAGGTAATGTATGAATCCCACCTTGTAACAACTAAGCCGTAAGTTGCCTTTGTGTGCTCCTCATATTTGAAGACGATAATAAATTATTATTCGTTATGATATAATATCATAATTATATGTAAGTAGGTATACATATATAATAGGATCATCAATTTAATGCAACAAAACTGTCCTGTATGATAACATATTAAACTACCTCTATAAATACATCATACTACACAAAGCTGCCAGAGCAACTTCCTAAAACTACTGACAGAGTAAAATTCAATCTGATTTCTTCAACTAAATTATTAATAACAACAATATAAGGATATTGTTGTTGTTAATATCATGTATCAATGTCAAAATAAAGTAAGTAGCATTAAGTCTACAGTTTAAAGCTGTATTGACACTTCGACTATAATTTTTTTGCTGTATCACTTCGACCATTATTTTTTGCTGTCAAATATTAATTTTGGTATGGCTTTATACAACGGTTGCATTATTTTTTTTTTTAATTCACGCAATCGAGTCGGGGTGTAGAGAGTCACGCCGGCCGCGGCGCCGCGTGTGACTCAGAATTAGGCGCCTATTACCATACCCGCGATCACAATCTACCGAGTCTGACCATTCCTAATTAAGGTGTACAAATTTAGGGTGAGAAACCAATGGAAAATGCTCAAAAGTCTAATAACAACCTTTACGACTATAAGTCGATGTTGTCTATTATTTAAAATTCATATTCCTTGTATTTTGGACATTCCAATTGTCTTTGTATTTATTAGGTACGCTGAAAACTTCAGTAGTTTTCTAGCTGCTTTAATTATTATCACTAATTGTTTAGTTTGTTTGAACAAAGTAAGTAATGCACATTGAACTAAAAACAAACATTTAAATATACCAGCAATGGTGCGACAGTAGCAGTATTCCTGGCGATGACAAGATACGCTGTGACTTCCTTATCCGTAACGCGATGTAATCGGCCTAAGAGCGATATCTAATTTGAATATCCAACGACCTGATAAATCTAGATTTACATATCTTCCCTGTCGGAATACGTAGCAGTCATGGGAATGATATTAATAACAGAACGTTATTAATGCATTTATCGTGGCACTTGACACATCCGTTTCAATTTTGTAACAAAAAAGTATTTTCACGTGAATAATTTTGAGTTATAATATCCGAGTTGGTGTACCATTAATATCTGTTGTAGCATTTACGTCGGAATTCTCTAGAAATTCTCCTGGGTTCCCGAGAGGTTCAGATCGTGACTCCGCGTCGCGTTCGCTGCAATTTGCTTACCCATACAGTGCCGGTGCCCGCCGCTCTAATCATGTGTAAAATATTACTGTACCTCGTCACAGCAACACGGAATCGGGACGGCACGTCAAAAGTCACAGAGAAACTGTTCGAGATTAATTGAATGCGATAGCTAGTGCACGATTACCGTCGTCACTGAGGGAATACTTCGAACGTGATCTTCGAAACGAGCTTTAAATAACTAAAATGAATTTGCAGTGTTGGTTAATGGAAATTATACTCCGTAAAGTTAGCATGCTGCTTTATCAGCGACTCGCACAACCAAAATAATTGTCCAAAATAATGTTTTAATATGTGACAAGAGATCGCTTTTGTTACCTAATCACGTGAAACATGATGACTTTTTTTTGTTATTATGTTATTAATATTAATTCTATGTCGATAAAAGTTAATAAAAAAAAAACAAAGCTTTCTTCAAATAATTGAAGTTTGAGTACTTATTTGAGTACATATTTTGTCACAGTTTATTTTGTAGAAAAGGGTAATTTGCGTTGAATTTATTTTTTATAAGAAATTATTTTAGGTATTTATAGAATTAGCTTTTTTGGGCCCGGCGACCGCGACGGGCTGTCGATGATGGGGTCACGGACGAATTCTACCTATACCCGTGGCCCTGTCGTTGATGCGGCTTGACGGAACACAGTGGGGTTTTGGTCGATAGGAATCCGAAATAACCCACGGCCCCTTCCCCGGAGGCCGTGGGTATCTATGCAAGATTTCCCCACATAAAAAAAGGTATTTTTAGAATTAAACAAACAAACGCAAACACAACACGGAGAAACATAATATTATCATATGATGAATACATAATATAACAAATAATGATAAGGCAGGCGAGCTGGTATGAATCGCGTAGGCGGCAATCATCTGATGCTATCTGTAAATAAGTGCCCTCTGCACACTTGATCAAGTCAGATCTTAGTTAAAAGGCACTACATCGTTGATATTCTTTGTGAAATTAATTTATAGAAATTTAAATACTTTTATTAAGTATTAATAAAAGTATTTAAATAAATTTAAATACGTTATTAAGTAACGATATGTTGTATCTTTGCCTAACTATATAAATTATGGAGCGCTTCAAACAGATCGAAAGTGAATGTGTCATTTATTGATAAAAAGCACTTAGAAAAAGAACAATATATAAAATTAAAATACTTCCTTGTTAACAGTGAAATGTTTAAACATTCGACCGCAGAATAATGCATAAAATAAGACCTCGTCTTGGAAATAAACAGTGGTCAATTACGCTGGTAGCGCCCGGCTTTGTGGCGCGTTCAGAAACAATCGAAGCGGTGCGATGGGCGAGATACCGGCCCGTAATAACTCTAATGGTGAGATAAGACCGCCACTGCTCTGCTACACGCTGTACCAACCGCACAAATGTACCAACACACTGCGTACACTATACTTTAATCAGATGTGGTACTACTTCACACACACTGGCTGACTTAGTTTATTTAATGCTAGTTATTCCTACTGTTTTCTCTGTATTCATTTATGAATAAAGCAACAAGTAGGTATGTTAACTTACGTAAAGAGAGGTTACTGTAGGTTATTTTCATAGCAAAATGTGTATGAATAAGAATTAACGCATCTGGATTTTCTCACAGCTTGAAAGTTTTGTGATGCACAGCGGTACCAGTTTACGCCGACAACCATGTAAACGATTTATTCCCGAGCCTCGTTTTGCATTACTCGATAGGAAGCAAGGGCTGGTGGTATCATTTTAGTCAATTTTGCATCATGTTTATAGATTTAACCAATTATACTTAATTCCAGTTATTGCAATTCAATTATCAGATATTTGATATTTTTAGTTACAATAATTCTTATGTGTATTGTGACAAAAAGGATGAATATTTATTAGTTAGGATCACACATAATATAATAGGCGTGGGAAAACTTCTAGCGTGAATTTATAGCCACGTTATTTTAGTATACGGTTCAACAGGTTACGCCAATGATAAAAGACGATTTAATATAATGGCTTTCTGGTCCTGTCTTTCTATGTAAACAGGTGTTCTACTGTCAACCCTACAGTAGCGAGTTGCGTAGTTGTCACAAGGGGCTATATTAAACAAGCCAACACTAGATGGTTGTGAGACCGGCTTATCCCGACTCCCGATACCCTACTCAACGCTTCGTTAATAACTTGTACTTGCCGTTTATAAACTTGAACCTTTAATACAAATCTCCTTATAATAAATAGGGCAGTGCCGTTCATTTTTAAGCTGAATAACAATTAGGTCTCATCAAAGTACGAAATTGCAACGAATTTAAAGATGACAAACTTAACGTTTATAACATAAAATGCATAACTATAAGGGCATACATATTTTTAATTGGCATGTGAGCAGCCTGATTGAGAGCGTTTATTATTAACACAACGAGCCCGTATGAGGGTCGGCGAATTGTTTATAAAGCGGTCGATTGAATATAAGTAAGCAGCAGTGGTGCATAAAATCGATGTGACCAAGTGCGACCTGAGAACACATCGATGATCGAATGTACATAGCACTCACTCATACATAAATCTCTTGCATTCCCTCACAACGTCTACCTGTTTCGCTTTAAACATTTCACCTTCGTATGCAACATTCAGTGCTTAAATCGCTATTTACATGATAATCATAAGTATTCGTATATACACATGACAAGAATGCACTCCAAAGATCTCCACTGCAAAGGAACTCGTCTGTTATTTTAATAGAATCATTATTATCCATCTGTCCAATGTAACTGGGAATGCAATGCGATCGTCTATTTTCACAGAACAAGAGTCTATAATCGTTTATGTTCATAGACGATAGTCTAACCGGTTTAAACAGCGAGACGAGGCGGAGGAAATCAATGCTTCGTATAATGATCAAGTTTAGAGTAGGATAGTTTGCATTTAACTTGAATATCAGCGCATCGATTAAATGATCGGCGGAGCACTCAGTTGTGTATGAGATTGCGCACTTTTTGCGGATGTCACCAAAAGCCGGCATTCGCCGTCCAAAGGTGTCCAACCGGTTTAGTAACCATCGCCTCCCTTCGTCATATGCGCGTCTACAAATTCAATACTCGTCAAATACCGCAAAATGCAATACAACCAGTGCGCTGTGCCAAGCCACCATTAATAAAGGCAAGCATGTGTAATTTAATGCGCCCTCAATTACCAACCACATTTTAATATTTATCACGACTTTGTCAAAACTTTCAAGCATATTATGTTTATCTGTACGAAATGAAGTGTCAAGACCAATGTTACCAAATATAAATATGAAGTAAGCAGAAAATGGGAAATCGGAAATAAGTACAAAGTACTAGGAAAACGTAAACATAGCAGCAAATTTTTTAAATTCATGAATGCAAATAATTAAAAGCATAAATTAATTGCCTATCCATATGAAAACGTTGATAAATACTATACATACAACAAAACAGAAAGTTGTACTTATAGATATTATGCGAGTGTGTACGAATCGATTGCATAGATGAATTATGTAACTAAATCGCGAAGCTTATTATAAACAATAACAGTGCCTTTTCTTTCAGATAAAGACTAGCTACTCGTAGTATGTTGCAAAATCAGTCATTAAAGTCCATCGTAATTACGATAAATCATCGAATGCAAACAATAACTATGAAAAAATAAAAACCAGGAAATGAAGCATAGGTATTAGTAATACTATGTCCACAGCATCTCTTTGGTATAAGCGTTGATAAAGCGAGTCGATGCGATAACAATCAGGAAGAGATGTAAATTGAACTGGAATGGTACCGTAATCTCGTTAAAGCTATTAGATACCCGAGATAAGATCTACAGGGCTTTAACTGCGACGCACATCAATCAGTGGCATGTACTATGGAGCTCGCGAGCTCAGCGTCGATCAGCGGTGGCCGGTGGCAGCTCCCTCCATTTTCTTTATAATGATCTCGCAAAGCAAAAACTAAACTTAGAAGAAGGTAAACAATAAAAAGCTTAGTTGTACGCTAAGTAATCTTTGGTCTTGAATTAGGGACTTCATAATAATATATATGAAGTCATCAAATAATTTGAAGTTAAAAGAAAGAAATTAAATAATAATTGAGTCAAAAAAATTATCAGTGATTTAATTTTAATTTATAATCTAAATAGGATATCAGATCGCAAAATAATTTCATAGAATATATTGCACGCCTCATAAGCGAAGCGTTGAGGTGGGTACTACTGTCACTTCGCGCAAAACATCTGATTTTTCAAACTTAAAATGTCTTTATGTATCATACATTGCACTTGTAAGATAATACATACACACACATATTAAGAAAAAACACTATTTTTAACATTCATGATATTTTTGATGTCATTTTTGTTATTTAAACTAGTTAAAAAACAGTTTAATAAAGTTCTGTCTTGGACGTCCGTGTGTCTGTATGTGCGGAGGATTTTCTTGTTAACACGATAGCGACCGAAATACTTTACTAATCGAGTCTTTTTTTTTCTCTTACGCTTGAGTATGCTCAGGAATAGAACCCTTTCATTTTTCAGGGTCTGATTCGATGTGGTTTAATTGTTATTAAATAAACAAAAAAAAATATCGACTGAGATTATGAGGCGTGCACTTTTGGATTTTCCAAACTTTTTTATTACTAACCGGACTTACAACCGTTTTATGTACGTTTTTATTTAAATTAATCAAAAGACGCTGCCAAGAATGGAAAGAATCGTTCTCTTAGACTAATATAATTATCATTATGAACAAGTTACAATTTGAAAAAATTTCAAAGAAATAATGATTTAATTTTTTAGACGAATGAAAGGTTATTTGAAGGGTATATCTATTGGAAGTAATTATTGGAATGATAGACTGGGTAATGTAGACATTTATAGCTAATACCAATAATGATGTATATAGATACAAAGCGCCATCATTCCGAACTCCAAGCTCGGAAAACATGCGCATTACGCAATCGCTTAATACGGTAGCCGTCCCATGTGACCAGAAAAATCGTTGCAAATGTGGCGGACGCGAATCGTATAGCTTTATCAACAAGTATTTCACTCGCAAGTGTTAAAGAAAGAAAAGGTAATGATAACAAATGATATTTACATTACGGATGTGTGCTCAGCGGATTTTAACACGCGACGCGGTCACGCTCGCTCGATCACAATTTCACGGTCAAATTGTATAACTTTGATCTGTCCATTTAGTTTTAGTGCTATTTTATAGCTAGGTGCCAATTTTTATACCAGCGCATTGAACATATTTGCAGATATCAATGAAAATAAAACGTAACGAGTACATTGGCATATTTAATCCGTAAAAATGCATATTAATTTAACCAAATGCATATAAATTTTAAAGATTTTTTTTTTATTGTAATAAATCTATCCATCTATCCTACTAGCAATCGGCACGACTTTCACTGGCTTGTTTACTTTACAAAAAAGAAGCAGAATTGCCCACAAAAAAATCATTTAACGCGTAAAAAATCGCAAGCGTCAGCTAATAGCGCCAATATAAACCGTGCTAATACCAACATAGTATGATAAACTGTCTTAAACATTAATGTTTACATTAGTCGCTGTAGACTGTAGAGTAATAAAATTTAATTTTGCGTATCTGTGTTAGAACACGCGGGCGATAGGTGCCTATCGGTAACCAACAGTAAGTAGGTCTCTCGTATGAATAATGTTAAGATGAAAATCTCTATACGCTAACTAGAATGAATCATTAGAGCAAAATCGTTTAATATCACATTACCATTTGTAAAATTCGGACTGGATAGAATTGGAAATATTCTAATTTGTCTACAAAAATATAGAATTGTAAATGCCAGCTACCATTATTAACAAGTGGAAGAAACAACTTATTAGTGGATGTCATCGTTTAATTAAGTTTAACTTATTATTTATTAATTTTATTGGAAAATGTAAATTTTATTAATAATAATTAAAATTAAATATTTAGCACCTGACAGTCATGCTGGTCGTGGTAGGAGCTGACGAGTTGGCTCACATACTCCCAGACTTCGCCGGGAGCAGTCCAAGCCGCAGGAGTGGCTTCGTGTCTCATCGTGCATCACAAATAATTCACTGCATTCCCCTATGTTCTCACTTTTAAACACTATTTACTATTAGCAGGTATTGCTCACACACGCGAACTGTTGAAGAGCTATTTATATTGTTTTATCCTCAATCACGCGCAACTGGGTCGCGATCTACATAGCAAGCTGCACTAAAACGATGGAAGTTTGTAAACAATCGTTTCACTTTACGGGTAATTATTTTATTTCAGCAATTCCTCTTCTGGAATTATTGAGATAAATCAGTAAAACGAAAATAATATTAAACCCGTTATATTAATACAAACATAAAATTTTAACTTAAATTTATGAATAAAATCGAACACTATTATTAAGAGCACACAGAAATTAGTAATTTGCAGTGATGCGCGCAATCACAGAACAAATCCATCGGTTGTGCACGAATGCCAGTGATAACGCGCGACCTTGAGCCGCGTTGAGCAATTGATAAGAGAATTTTGGCAGACCCCGCAATTCTCTCTCTTCGCACGCTTATCGGAGCACTGTTTACTTTTTAAGAAATAATGCCGACACACTTATTATAACGATATCAATCAATGCCTTTTAATCCACACACAAAATTTTTAAATTTTATTTGTAAACAAAAATATCAATAGTATATTTTCCTGATTTTAGGCAGGACGGAAAATTATTATCATGCTAAGTACTTTATTTAGTTACCGGATATACACATTTATAATCTTCAATAACCGTCATTCATAAGGAGCGAAACGAGTATCGTAAATATATTTATATGTGCACATCACGGCACCGCGTACGCAAACGTCAGATCGGGACGCGCGCGCGCTTTGTAACGAGCCTGCTAATGGCTGGCGCGACGCGTATTCGCGACCCCCACTCTGCCACTGTACGCGCTATCAAACCAGTTTACGTGAAAAATTTTAATTCCTTAACGCGGGTGACGACCGGTCGCGCTTTCCTCGCTCCGGCCTCCCCCGCGAGGAAAAAGCGCAGCGCCCCCGGGGCGCACCGGAAGTGCATGGCCGGCACGCGAACCGAGCGCACCCACCGCCTTAATTAAAAGCTGCACGCTGCACACCTACCCTCTATACATAACACGCTTTTCTACAACCCAGTTATATCACTGTATTTACCAAGTCTTTTATACGAATTTTAAATTCACTATTGCCACAGATTAGATATCCTATCCTGTTGCCAAATCTTATTTTCTTTCTCCTTATTATAAAGTTCTAAAACAATATATTATACTAAATTTAATTCATAAATGTGACAAGATATCTTCGTTTAAGAAAATATTCGAAACAATAGACTAATAAATAACTAATCCAACGTCGAGTGAGTGACCGACCTGAAGATTTTTCGTAGGCGTTGCTAATTTGAATATTGATCTGACAAAATTCTCTAATATTACCTATATTCAAAATATGGCCATTGTAGTATCGCTAAATTTTATTTATTTTACAAAATAATTATACCTACAGTAGAAATACTTCAAGATAAGTAATTTAGATGTCAAACAAACTCATCAAAGAAATGAATTATTCAAAACGACGATTTAAAATGTATTTTGTTGTCAATTTTCGTAATTGTGTTAGGTCGCGTAGGCGTCATAGCGAATTCTCTGAGTGCCGATAGACATGGAATCGATAGACGAAAATAAGGTCAGGAATGCAAACGTGCCTCGACTTTCTCCTTGCAACATAAATCGACTGCTTGAAATGATTGTGTCGTAAAACCATAGCGTAAAACAATTGCTTCGTAGTGAGATGCATTTATGCGTAACTTTAGATGATTAACCAAATACACTCAGTAGCATGGGTGGATCGCAAAATTATCTTTACGAATGGGGAATGAATACTAAAAATTATAATTTATTGTTATTTGTTACAGTAATTTTTATAAAAAAATTGCTATTTAAAAAAACAAATTTATAAATTTCAATAATTGTGCTAAACTTAACGGGAATAAAAAGTGTATCAAACTTATAAAAAATGTCAAAAACCAAAGATCACATCAATTTAAATTCTTGCCATAAAATAAATAATATAATTATGTACTACGCAGTTGTATAAAACTTACTTTACTACTTTACTACGCAATAAAACGCATGGCCCTTTTATTCCTTTGTTATTCAAAAATATTATATGTATTAACAATGTAGCAACTTTATTTATACCATTCAAGCATTAACTCGGGTGCTCGTCTTTATCAATTCTTTCCATTTAGCAGTGAACGTGTGGTAAATAATTTATATGAACCATAAAAACTGTATTAGAATTACTGCACAAAGAAATTGGGGTACCTTTTGAGTAACTGAATCATATAGGTAACCCTTCCTATTCATGTTCCCCTATTTTAAACCAAAATATGTATTCAAAAAAGGGTAAGAAACAGCGACAAGTCAAATAGCCACACATTCGATGAAAACGAGCGTGTTTCGAAGAAATACACTATTACCTACTTATTTTAATTAAATGTGTCATGCAAACCACTCGTTGCCTTTAAGGGGTCATTTATAAGCTCTTTAAAAAGACTTTGAGGAAGTCACGATAGATACCTAAAAATGAAATATCAACTTACAAAAAGAAATGTCTCTGGACGATAATGCAGCATGACATGAGTTAAGTGGTGTCAATGCTCGTTTTGACTTAAGATCGATGATTGAAATGCAATTCAAACTACGTTCTGGCAACTGATTGATGAAACTTTCTATTTTCTATGGGTTCGGTGTTGCTGTCATGCAAAAACTTAATTCATGCACTATAATCGGCCTGGCAAAGCAGTGGTAAGGATTTTTATATCGATAAGTCAGAGGTTCGAGACCAGACGAGCGTGCAGGAAATAAACGTTTTTTTTTTTTTTTAATTTATCATGTTCATAGAAATCTAAATAACAAGACACTAGAAGTCCTAAGCGCGCGTGACCTTGTCGCCACTCAGGTGACTTCCAAGCCACCAGTGCGTTCGTCGCTGTTCAGTTGCTCTAGAGACGTGCGTATGTTAACATGGTGTGTTTCAGCATTTCCCATTGCGGAAATTCTTCCACAAGTTGCAATTATACTAATAAAGGAATGACATTTCTTCGGTCAGTATTTTTTTTAGAAATAATGCCATTTTTCCTTAAAATTAAAGAATATTTACAAGTAATACGAATGTCACCATAGTAATCTAAATAAAAATGAATGTCACAGTCGACCGCTCTTATAGTACGTTTAACACAAATTTCAACCTTATTTCTATGTGTTTAGGTTCAAAGTTATATCTATTGAAAATTAACGCCCTCTGTTGTAGAAAAGCCAAATTTTTACGTATTTGTATTTGTCTGACCAAAAAGAAACAAAACATCTCATGTACCTACCTAGGGATGTTATTCTAAAAGAAACCGTAAAATCGTACGTTAGGGTATCTACATTAGACTGGGGTAGAAGCCTTCAAAAATAATAAAAAGTTAAAAAAAATCGCAGTCGGATGAAACCCATTAGAAAAGGAGGGGAATATGAT
>CAJQZM010039126.1:0-14313 GCA_907164665.1 Colias nastes | reverse complement strand
AAAAACATACAGGCGTCATTCAAGGTCATATTTTCTTGTTACAAGTTAATGTTCATACTGAAATCTCCAGTGTATTAGATATAAGCTTCTTGAGTATACCTCTCTTCCAGAATAAAATTGATAGACGTCAAATGTTGCCTATTAAATTGGCACTAATAAAATTCAATAATCCGTGTTTTCCAATTACAGCACTAGAGCGCATTATGCGGCATAATGCTTAACGTTGAATGTTCCAACTACAGCCACGCTTCGCACAATCGAGCACTCTTAAAAGTAATGCGCGTGAATTGATGCGTGCAATCGATTTATCGTTAGTAATTATTAATTGTTGGAAAAAAATTTAAAGCTTTCGTTTCATTGTAGTTTTTTCGAAATAATCAAAGTTAATTCAAATTGTGTTAAAAAAATAAATATAAGTATGGATGAAGGTACAAACATTGAAAAAAATGTTAATGAAATAATCAAAATCCAAATTACTTGAAATAACCGTAAATATTTTTCAACCAATTATTATGTATACCACTTTATTTACACATTAATGAGGTTATTGCTAACTCTATGAATATTTTTTTTTCAACACTGAACTTAGCGCAACCTGCTGGTGCGTTTCACGTTCCAATTAAGCATCAGCATAATTCGGCATTGTGCGCCACTGAGTCGCATTATGCTCTGTAATTGGAAAACAGCCAATATCTTCTTGCCACATATAAAGAAAAAAAAAGGTACACGACGACTACGTATCGTATCCAGGATTCTATAAAATTCCAGTAATTTAATAAATGCCTCAATATTATTTCACACTTTTGGTCATCGCTGATAATTATTCACAAGCTCACATTTGCACGAATACGTGAATTCGAGAACATAGGACGATATGTTCAAATGTATTTTCCCTACATGAAGGCAAAAAAATAAACATATGAATATTAATAATTATAAAAAAAACGATTGTTTGCACGTAAGTAAGCACGTTGGTCAATGAGTACAACAATAATGAGAGGTAAGTGCTTAGAGTATTGCTAATACATACTCTAAGGGTAAGTGCATCAAAGGCATAATGAAGATCCCGAATATGTAAATAATATCAAATATAATATAATATATAATATAGGCTGTCTTACCGATATTACAATTTTAGTCAGGTGTTTGGTCTAATTTATATTCTACGTCTAGCTACGTCTACAGTGGTTTATATTGTACTGGCAACTGTCACATCGCTGCCTAGTGCCTGTCAATAGCTGGTCACCACCTGGTGGTGTCAATGTCAATTGTCATGTTCTGCACAATTTTCAAATTTGTGTAAAAATGACAAGACAAATCAATGATATTGATCACAATCAACACAATACAATATTCACATTTCACATAAAAAATAAAAAATGTGTGTATCGTGTCATCGAACTTCGAACATCTGATGTACATTATTTTGTTTAAACATTGACAAAAACAAACATGACATAAATAATTAATACGAGACAAAAACATGGAGGAATTCAATGTTTGGGAAGATTTATCAAATATACCAGCTGATCCACCTTCAATGCGTGAGCTTTGTGATCAGTGCGAGTAAGTAAAATAAATATATTTTTATCAATTAATGATAACATTTTATTTCGATAATTGTGTTTTTTTCTTTCTAGAAGGCCACAAGTTGTTTGTTGGTGTTCAGCTTTGCCACCTGAAAGGTTGCAGCCGGGGAGTACAGTGATTCTTTTGCAACATCCTGCCGAAGAAAAACGTTGTCTTCGCACTGCTCCAATGTTGCAACTTGGATTAGCTGAAAATAAGTGCCTAATATACAAAGGAAAAAAATTTCCCCAACCACGACATGAAAACTTAGAGAGTATTTTATCACATAAAAATACAATTCTTCTGTATCCAAGTAAAGCTGCCATAGATATTAAGGAACTCAATATTAATGAAAATAATTATAATTTAGTACTAATTGATGGTACATGGCCACAGGCTAAAGCTATGTATGCATCTAGTCCAATGTTGCAAAAAATAAAACAAGTGAAATTACTTACTACCAGTGGTAGTAATTATATAATAAGAACTCAACCAACAGAAGGATGTTTAAGCACCCTTGAGACAGCAGCAGAAGCATTATCTCAGCTGGAAAGAAATCCAATATATAAGCAGCAGCTCCTAGGACCATTGCATATGTTATGCAAGTTCCAGTTAGAAAATGGAGCAGTTACTCATCAATCAAAAGAATTCTTAATAAAGACAAAGACTTACCCGAAACTTATTGGGAAGAGATTGTCTAAACTACTACGACAAACAGAAGACCATTTAAGTGATAATAAAACATAGATATAATGGAAATATTTTTATTGTACATATTAAATCCCAGAAAGTTTGAAAAGTAATACTCATTATTTTGCTACTTATCAGGAAATTAGTGAGAACTGAAAGCTGTTAGTTACTTTTTACACAATAACTAGTTGGGATTGGCTCATTTGGCACCCACAGAATCATAAGTGAAGTTGTGAGCTGGAGCGAGTTTTGATAAGAACCTTGTTTGACTTGATAAAGTATATTTTATGAGGTGAATTTTTAATTTCGGAATCATACAATATTTTGTACGTGTTCATACTGACATACAGTTCATTTTGAATGTTACTTGTGTTTAGCGTTGTCATGTCCTCTCTCTTGAAGGCCGGACAAACCTGTGCATTTGGCCGAACATTTTGGTAAAAAAGCCGGACATCTTGCATTTTTGCTACTTATTTTCTATTTTCATGTAAAATTAAACTTGGCCTTATAGCTTTGTTTGGCCGGACATTTGGGTAAAAAAGCAGGACACCTTACATTTTTTAAGATTTTCGGTGTAATCGGTGTTAATGTTAAAAATGTAAAAGTAAGTTTTTTAAATATTTAATAAATATTTGAAGAACTTGGTTTTACGTTAGGCGACAGCGCTCGGGCCCGGCCGCCGCGGCCGGTATTTGTTCCTTCACAATTCGGTTTCGATCAGCGGGATTTTCGAAATATAAAAAGCCTAACAAAAGCCGGACAGGCCGGACGCCGCTTATTTTGGCCGGACAGGCAATCAAAAAGCCTGACCATGTCCGGCTAAAGCCTGGCAACCCTACTTGTTCTAAATTTTTATAAATAGTGCTGGCTACCTACTTTAAACATGGAAGTTCATTTGAAGCAGAAAAAGAATGAGCACTATATTTTTTTTAGTAAAATGAACACTGTATACGTTTATTTTAGTGTTTTATACGTATCAAAAAAAAATATTAACTATATAATTCAAAATTTTGATTTGAAACATCTGTAGGCGAACGTAAAACCGATTTCTGGCGTGGTCACAGATTAGAGAATAGTTACTTCGTGCGTGGTGACGCGTCGCCACTTCACTTCAAAAATCACATCAAAAATACTGAGATTACTGACAGAATGCCGACAGCGTCACAGTAACGGGACTTATTTCGCGGCACGCCGTTTCTAACTACTTAAAAGACTATGCTTTTAATCTGTGCTTTTAATGCTACGTCTGTCCAATCTTGTTTACGGATTGTCATCTGATTGTCAAATTGGTGTACATTAATTTGACTTCTGTCAAAGCGGTCTTTCTTTTGCTTCTGTCAATCGTATAGAAACATGGCCGAGGTTCGTAAATATAAGTTTAAATTATTAATCCATCATTATAATATGAATCTGCCCAGTTATTTTTAACTTTTTAAAGATGACTTCTTGTTTGGTTCATGAATGGTGTTTTGCAAGTGATATTTCCAGAAGTGACAAAATGATGTTTACAATTTACAGGTCGACGAAACTCTGAAGAAGAAGCGTACCTTCAGGAAGTTTACCTTCCGAGGGGTTGACTTGGATCAGCTTCTTGATATGCCCAAGTATGTATTAAATATTATTTTTGTCGAAAGTTTTCCTAAAACTTGCTTTATTTTTCAAAGTTCCTTCTGTAAATTTGATATACAATAGCGAGTGTATTTCTATACATATTTTTAGAGGATAGTACTCAATTGTTACTACTTTTTCTTTATCAAAGTATTTATTTTACACTTGTTTAGGATAACCCCAAATCTAACCTAAAAATGGTAATTTCAGTGAACAACTTATGGAGTTAATGCACGCCCGTGCTCGCCGGCGATTTGCTCGTGGGCTCAAGAGGAAGCCAATGGCACTGGTGAAGAAACTTCGCCGTGCCAAGAAAGAAGCACCTCCTAATGAGAAACCAGAAATTGTGAAGACTCATCTGAGAAACATGATCATTGTTCCCGAAATGGTTGGCTCTATTGTTGGAATTTACAATGGAAAGACTTTCAATCAGGTATGGAGTGAATTACTTATCTCCGTATTGAATGAATTGTTATATAGGTACCTACATAGTGTTTTTATCAAGTCAAAGTGAATTCTCTTTATTTTATGGTACATACTATTGAACCAATATTAATAATTAATTTACTGAACATTACATGATTATGTTTTGGACTTTAGTTCTATACTTGACATAAATAAACAAAAGCAATTAATAATCAATATCAATATAGTAAAACTTAAAGAAGTATAATACTTACTCCCATAAATCCAATGATAAAAGGCTACAGTCAGTAAATCATCCTTATTTTTATCTTCACCCTTTTTTTAATGATATTTTGTTCTGCCGTATGCTGAAAATGTTAGATGATTGGTTGGCTTCGTTGATAGTGACCCTGCCTTCCAAGCCAGAGGTCATGGCTTTTTATGCCACCCAGGGCAACTATTTGTGTGATGAACATACATGTTTGCCCTGTGTCTGGGTGTTAATTATCTATATAAGTATTTATTTAAAATTATATATTTATGTTTATCATAGCCATCTAGTTTCCATAACACAAGTGAAAGCTTAGTATGGGATCAGTTGTGCCATGTGTGAAAGTTGTCCTGAAATATTTAATAATTTTAATTTTATTTATTGTTTCTTCCATGTTTTAATTTTTTTTTTTGTTTCTGGGTTTTGGATTTTACTTTTTTTCATCCTAAAACATAAACAGGCTTAAACTTTGTATAATTCCTTTGTGTATTTTCATAACTTTGTAAATATTTTAGTTTATACAAAATATAAATAATATAATAACACACTTAAATGTGTTCAGCCCTAAATTGATAATGTTTTAAATGTATTGTTTATTTTCAAATTGCAGGTTGAAATCAAGCCTGAGATGATTGGGCACTACCTTGGCGAGTTCTCAGTCACATACAAGCCTGTTAAGCATGGTAGGCCTGGTATTGGTGCCACGCACAGCTCCAGGTTCATCCCTCTCAAGTAGGGTGGATCTATTGTGTTTAGGTTAAGCGAAAAATGTTTGCACATATACATTAAAGTATGTTTGTGAACACTAGTTTGTTGTTTTTGTTCAGTCCCTTTCATGAATTCTTATAATGTGCACACATTTCATTGTTATGAAAAAACTAAGATGGAAATATACCAATATGTAGGATGCGGGTTTTTATATGATAGATATTTACAAACCTAAAACAAAGAACAGAGTAAGTATTACTGCGGATCTTAAAATATTTGTTATAACTTGGAATTTATTGTAGAGGTCATTAATATTTTATAAAGTGAAATCAAATTTGTGTTAAGCTTATTGATAGAGTTTTCAAATTACAAAGAAAAAATGCACACCTCTCAGACATTTAATTAGAAAACTAATAATTTTCAAGATTAAATCTTGAAAATTATAACAAGAATAAGCCTCCCTAACTATCCAGAGAGATATAATATTATTATGACATACCTATCATTTAACATAATTCACCACTGTGACGTGAAATACAAGACAACGCACTTTAGGTACCTACAAGTAGTTTCTATGTGTCATTCTTATACATAAGTTTCATTTCTGTTAAGTATCATGAAAATCCATTCAGTGAAAAGGTTTTCACGTGAAAGAGCAAAGAACAATATTGCAAAAACGTTCAATATTAGTAAGGATGATAATGGAAGCAGTATGAAACACGATAGCTCTAGTTTCGAAAAGTAATCCTCATGTCCAACTTATATCTATGAATTATGATTATAAAGAAACCTTTTGTTGACCATGGATCATATGCAGTAAAAAAGGTAACAAACCGACAGATTTTCGCATTTATAATGTTAAGGGTGCTTTTCCACCAGAGATGTGCGAGGATGCGTAGCGAGGGACATCCTCACACGTCTAGTGGAGAAACTTTATTCTTAGAAATCATTTTTTTTTTCAAATCGGACCAGAAGTTTTGAGACAATGCGAGAATATTCAAGCAGACATTAACAAATATAATTATAAGCCTACACAAAATATAAAGTAAAGTAGTTATTGAATTTACCGTAACTGTTTTTGTAGCTTTACCTAAACATAGATACCTTCCAACCTACTTTCTATATTATGGATCATCCTACTAATACGTACCTTATACCTATTATAAATGCGAAAGTTTGTGAGGATGGATGTTTGTTATTCTTTCACGCAAATACTACTGAACCGGTTATAATGAAATTTGGTATGTAGGTAGCTGAAGACCCAGAATAAATCAGGTTAGGAATCAATCAAGCTTGCATGTAATGTATTTAATAAGAATAAAATCACTGCACTAACTACTACCAATGTGGATTGTGGGTTGTGATTTGTTTTGTACGAATGGTGCAAAAACTGATTACTATGTGAATTTATTTACTTATATAATATATCAGTTCATTATACATACTCCAATGAACATACTACAAATTTAACGCCCCGCATTGTAATAAAGCTAAATTAATTTTGCAAAAGCATGATTCATGCGAACGATGCGAATAAAAATGCGTAGCGCATTTATTAGTTTAAATACGAGTGCATTCTCCATCTCCGTAGTTCGGTCATCATATACGGTCAGTTGCGACTGGTAATAACTGCTCATAACCACTGCGATCTCACTCGCCAGAGCTCGTCGTCACTGCCGACTTTGTTTGCTCAACATCCCTTTTGGTCTTATGTATGATGTATCCGTTGCCCCAAAATGGACCGTCGAATTACAAACTCAAATAAACTATAATCAAATATTCCTTTACTATTTTGTAGAATATAACTAAGTATGTATTTTTGTATTTTCCTGTTCAATTTACTTGATCACTTTTAAGCAGGGAATATTATTATAGATTGCTCTACTGACTCTCTTTTTGCATCTATCCAAAATATTGTTTGGGTACCTACACTTAAATGTTTGTAATTTAATATTTTACAAAATATGAATTACCAGCGGTTAACCCAGTCATCGGGTGTGAAACCTACATTAGTCCATTGAAAAGTTACATTTGGGGTTGCGTTTTTTAGAGGACGCAATTTTATTTTTTTAGTGTGTAGGGGGGGTCAATGTGAAGCTATAACCAAGTTTGTGGGGTCGCCACCCTTGTCCCACGGCCGCCATCTTGAAAATAGCGGTTGAAATGGTTTTCACGGTATATCTCTTAAACTATTTAACTGATAAAAAAAATTGTGAACACTGTTGCAAATTAAATTCTCTACAACTTTGGTCCAGTAACTTTTTGTCGTAGAACTATGAATAAAAAAGTTATAAGCGAAAATGTCATTAAAAAAAGACGTGTGGCACTCGGGGACTGCCGCGGTAAAGCTATTGCATAGCATGCCTTCAAGCCACACCTCCGTGCCCGTCGGAGTGGGGAGCGTGAGGTTTTTCGTTACGGAATTTCTGGATTCGGTCCCCGCGCTCAAGGCCCGCGATAGAAGCTATGCAATAGCTTAAAAAATATAAAAATCTCTAATTTCTGAAATTATTAGATTTTTATATTTTTTTAATATAACTAACTTGTTTTTTATCATTTTACGAAAAAATGATATCAGATCATTTTTGTAGATTATTTTTCGAGGAACAACTTTTACATACATTTTTTGTACAGCGCTCCGAAGTGAGAACTATTTTTCAGTACTCTTACTTAGCTATTGACGTAAAGAAAAAATGTTGTATGTAAAAGTTGTTCCTCGTAAAACAATCTACAAAAATGGTCTGATATAATTTTTTCGTAAAATGATAAAAAAAGTTATATTGAAAAATATAAATATCTCTAATTTCTAATTTTCGTTTATAACTTTTTTATTTATAGTTCTACGACAAAAAGTTACTGGACCAAAGTTGTAGAGAATTTAATTTGCAACAAATAGTGTTCACAAGGGAGGCTTGAGGCATAGCGCGACAGCAATAGATAATAGGAAAACCTAATTTTGAATTCTCTCACTCGTTTTGTTGGCTCTTAATAAGTAATAAAGTAATTTGATTAAATAGTCTTGAAATTTTCTAAAATGTATTATTTTTTTAATTAATAGTTCTTCTCTTGATCCTAGATATAGGTGGAATTTAACAGTCATTATTTCATACTAGTTAGCACTCAATATATATTTCTCACGATTGTCAATATTAAAACAATTTAAATGAAACTAATGTATTGTAATAACCATTGCATTTAGTTATTATGACTGAACATAATTATTCTAAATAATGATAATGGAATAAATCTATAGGAAACACTGCCATTGTAAATAGGTACCTACTAAATATTTCAATTTTCATGTCTTTATGGCACATCAAGATTATATAATCAAATGTTCGATGATTCTTTATCGGAAATTTGAAATTTCTTTAGATTTATTTATATAGGTACATAAAAACATATAAATAAGATAAGTAAAGGATTAAAGCACAGGATTAAAGAGTCAAGCTTCAGTAGTTTAGGGATGAAGAAGAGACAGATAGACAAAGTTATTTTCGCATTTATAATATAGTTGGATAACGCGTTTAATATTCTCATGTGTTTTAGGGCAATTGGCATTCATTATTATATTGTACACATTATAATCTATAGGCTGTGGTATAGGTTTGAGATTTGAGAATACGTCAGACTCTTTTGTATACTGTAAAGTCACCTATAGTTATAAGGGTAGGTAACCCTATGTTCACACGGCGGTGTCGTTGTTTTCTCTACCATATCGGTTTTTTGCAGGATTCGGTGTAGTGGTAGCAGTATTTCAATGAATGAGTTCACACATGCATTCGGTTTCTAGAAACGGCAAAAAAAAAACAAATTTTGCTGAAGTTGAGATCCGATTTTGCGACTTCAAACCGATCCGGCCCGCAAGCTGAGTGAATACAACATTCGGTTTTTCCAGATCCGATGAAAATAAAATACGGCAAATTGTGTTTCCGTGTGAACGTAGGGTAAGACACAAAAACGTTTGCTTAAACATATTATAGAATTGCATATATACAAGTTTGCTTATAGAAAATATTTAAGTTAACTGTTGTCTATGAAATTATAAGGCCGTTTACTAATCAGAACTGGACAATTTTTAACCAGCCGCAAGCTTTATAATTAAAAAATAATCATCAAAATCGGTTTATCCCGTCGAAAATTCTGAAGTAAAAAACACAAATAAGAAATATAGTCGAATTGAGAACCACTTTTCGGTTTTTGGAGTCGTTTGAAAATAAAGATAAACGCCTGCATAAAACTTAGGTAGGTACAGTTTATACTTTAGGGCACGTTCTTCGGGAACTTAGCTGTTTCAAGGTTAGTAAAGTTAGTACTGTTAGGTTAGTAAAGTTACTTTACTAAATTTATATTACAAATTGCAATCTGTGGATTTTATTTGTTTAGAATTCCATTAGTTCATTCGTTGTGTAGTTCTAAAACGTACTAATATTGTGAGTCGCAGTGATGATTTTCATATATAATACTGACTGATATATTACCACACAACCGAAAACAAAAAGTTTGTATACATCTATGTCCTATGATATTCGTCGAGCACAATGAAATGTTAGTAAAAACCCGGCGTCTTGATTAACTTATTTTTATTGCGATTGGACATGTACCTGTTGAACGTTACCATGCATCAGTATAGCTACATGGTAACGTTTTCTAGATGCCTTCATCGACAATGAAGAAGTGTATTTGCTTAAGTATATTTTTTAACTTAAATATATTAACAGCATTAAGTCAACCTTGCATAACAATATTTTAGAATTATTATAGGGAGGCAGTACCTACACCAAATCACTTATGTATTTCACAATAGCTTAGTGAAGTCGTTGTTAGTGAAGGTATGGACTTTCCTTTATGGTCAAGTATTCGTAATGAGTCATATTTTTTCATACATCAACACTATTGGGTCAATTATTTAAGTCATAAAATGTCATATAATGCAATTTGTATTGTTGGTAAGCTTTTGTTAAGTATACCTACTAGCTTTCGGTTCGGGGCTTCACTCGCGTGGACTACAAAAAAAAAATTTATTGGTAGGTACTTCGAAGAAGACCAGTGTAATATTTTTTACAACTATCGATGCGAATATCTAGTCAACTATTTGTTTGAGCAAAAACCCATGCAGAAACTCCTATTTCAATTAAAAAAAAGTAAGTAGGTAACTTAGGTATCCTCACTTAATAACATAATATTCGAAAATATATTTTTTTTTATATATAACTAAATACCTATGTATTCCAAGTGATTCTGAATGAATATTAATTAATTTGTATTAGTATAATACTAATACAAATTAATTAATATTATTAGTATTTAGTATAGATAATAGCAGTATCCGGGTAATTTCAACCAATTTCAAATTGTTATTTGTTAGTTAGGAAATATTTTATCTGCGCATGGAAACGGTGAAAAAAACATCGAGAGGATATTTCTACCAACCCGCATTTGGCCAGCGCGGTCGTGGATGGCCTGAACCCTCATAGGACACCATTGTACCAGCACTCGGAATTATGGGCTGATGATCATATTTGTTGATATGCAGTATACAAAGTAGTAGGTAGGTACCTAATAGGTAAGTTAGTTTGAAAAAAATATTTGATTTTGTTGAGATTTAAAATTTAAATAGACCGTATTAATGGTATGTAGGGACTCTTAATCATAATCACATAATAGACAAAACTTGCATACAATCATTTACAAATCAAGAAAAAGTATTTAGTCTTCCATTATTTTCAAAAACATCCAATAAGTGGTAGATAATATAAAAAATAAATTCTTTCCCCGCTCGTTGGGAAATCATTTATATCCGTAGGTACATATATATATTAGTTTACTCTTTGATTTATATCTAAGTTTCAATAGGTAGGTACTTTGAAATCTCATCGCAATGCTCCAATATAAATAATAATAAATGATGGTAGACCTAAAAATAAACAGCAATGGTAATGTATGGGAATCGGGACTAAAGTTCGGGTAACGTCGGTGGAACTGGTAGAAATCTCGTCTTAACTAGAACTAATCATTGATGTAATTAAAAAATATTGTTTGTATCATGTAAGGGCGCGATCTCTTTATATATATTCGCGTTGTGAAGCCTTCGGAGACAGATGCGATGGCTGTATCGCAGACCGCACGTGCCGCTCGCAATTTTCCTCCTCGCGAATAACAATCAAATAAAATTAATTAATTACTTACTTGTATTACATGAAACTTGTTTCACTATATCATATGTAATTTAAATTAAGTTAAAATTTTTGTTAGTGCGTTGTTTTGAAGATTATATTTTTTTGTAGTAATTGGTGAAAATAAAGAATGTGAGAAGATTTTTAATTTGTGTTGTGGTCTTCGGGAAATTTATACTGTTAACGTAAGTAGTTACATTAGGTAATAGAGTTTTTTATTAATTAAATTATAATTTTTATTATCTTCGTAACTAGGTAATTAATAATTGCATAGTGCTTACTGTGGCTTTGATAATCATATTGGTAATTTATTTTCTTTCAAGGTTTTTTCATGATTTGGAACTATTTCTATTATGTATTTCTTCTTTACCTTACCTTTCAACTTATATAGGACAGAAATTTCTATTGGTCCTGCAGGGAAAGTACTGAAAATATTGGAGAAAAAAAATAAAACTGCATTTAAGAACCCAGGCTCCATGGAAAATTTCCGCCTGTATATTTATTAAACTTATAATTGTATTTAACTTATCTATTTCTTCACTATTAAAATTTAACTAGAGTAAAGGAGTGGTAAAAGTAAAACCTAAACCACTAAAAAATAATATGACGATCTAGTTAATAAATAATAGATTTATTAATTTTGAAAATCAGTTGAGTACTGTCAGAAATAAATTGATCTTTTATTTTAGTAGTAAGACCAATTTAGAGTTGGAATTTAGATTGTATGTAGGTACCTACATATTTACAGAATAACATTTATTGAAATATTAAATTGAAGGTGTTGGTCTGTGTTGGTATCACAATATTTAACGTAATGTATCATAGTAGTTACATATTAAATATAGTGGAAAAAAAGGAAATGGTCAGAAATGTTTAAAACGAATTTATTTATAACTAGCTGTGCTCCGCGGTTTTACTCGCAGTGCTCCGCTCCTATTGGTCTTAGCGTGATGATATTATAAAGCCTTACTCGATAAATGGGCTAATGGCTATCTACCACCGAAAGAAATTTTCAAATCGGACTAGTACCTACCTAGTTCCTGATATTAGCGCGTTCAAACAAACAAACTCTTCAGCTTTATAATATTAGTATAGATTTAAAAAAGTAGGTTGGTGTATCTAGCAAAAAATAATAAATTTTATTAACCTTCAGCAAACAATTTTCAATTTTCCAATAAAACTGAAACACATGTAGGTATAGTTCAAATCGATACTTCAAAATACCTATATATGAACATTGTAGTCGTAAAATAACATTAAAGCTGGTTTAAAAGATGAAAGAGGTTAGATTCTGGCAAACCATCAAATCAAAACTCAAGTATGTATTGGAAGAATGAGTGATTCATTTTGCTGAGAAGTTCTAGTGTTAGTAAGACTGTAAATATTATTCATGGATATCGTTACTGTTTCGATTAAAAATGAGCCATCACTAAGCTACGGATTAAACTCGCAGACATTTGAGTTCAATGAGATGATAAAACTTTTTTATGAATGATCTTAAAACGAGGCAGGGTCAACTTTATAGCGTAGTTTATTAATTGCCTCAGAATAGGTGGCGATACATAAAAGTGGGAAAAATACAGTGCAGAATAAAGAGCACTTTACTAGTTAGCAGGTACTCAGTAGATACTATATATACATTTGTATATCCCTATTAAAAAAATATAATATATTAATATATATATATATATATATATATATATATAATTATATTTAGCAATATATGTTTTACACATGTCTACACAAAAATAATTAGTAACGGAAAAATAAATCCAAACACCATAAAGTTTATTTGTAGAATAAACAACCATGTAACTTCTAATCTGTTTAGTTTCGAAGTGATAGGCAGATTATTATTAATTCTGTATATTTAACGATTACAATTCTAAATATAAATACCCCGGCATATAAACTTGTTCAATTTGCTACAGCTTGTTTTAACCTTACCGACCGATATCGTACCGATTTCAGTATCTAATACGATGAAAACATAAATTTCAGTTAATTTTCTGTTCCCTTTTCATAAGAGAATTGATTCTTATCTTTCAACTAGCTTCCGCCCACGACTTTGTACGTGCATCCCGTTCCCGCAAGAATTTCGGGAAATCCTTTCTTAGCGAATGCCTACGTCCTAACATCTACCTGCATGCCAAATTTCAGCCCGATACGTCCAGTGGTTTGGGCTGTGCGTTGATAGATCACTATATCAGTCACCTTTGAGTTTTATATATATAGATTTAACTTTACGCAATAACTTTAATTTATCAAATACAATCTTAACGCTGATACGATGTAAGTCCTGTTTAGGTTCCAAAGGGTAAAGCAGGACTGAAGCTTCGGTATCCGTCTTTGTTTATTTGTCCGTCCGTCCGTCAGTCACCAAGCTGTATCTCATGTACTCTGATATCTAATAATAATTAGAAAGATGAAATTTTCCGACACGATGTATTTTGATCCTTATAAAAAAAATAAAAAAATGAGGTTAAGCAACGGTAGCCACGAACATAGATTGGATGGGTGAACTTTTTTCCAGTTCTTTAGCTTATTTATACGGAACCAGATGTGTCGCGAGTCCGACTCGTTTTTAACCGATTTTTTTAATATTTGACAATAATATAAAAAATGAATTATGACACTTTCAAATTTAATTAAAACATTTTCTCATATTATTATGTAAAAGAAAATGTTATAAGAGACCATGAGGCTAATTTGTAATATGAGGCGGTTCATGCAGTGGGAGTCGCGGCAAGGAGTCTATTACTTGATTAAACTGCGGGTGGCAACACTGTCTACCTACTTATCTGATGGTCGTTAGAGGACTATATAATGAACAATGCGATATCAGCCTGAAGAAATATGGATCAATGTCATATTATTTTGAAAAAA
>CAJQZM010039125.1:0-19534 GCA_907164665.1 Colias nastes | reverse complement strand
ATGGGCGAGTGTAAATGCTATTGTATTGTTATGAGTGAATATAAATTGTATCTGTGAGTTTAATGTGTGTGTGTGTGGATTGAATTTGTGTATGTGTGTTTATGAAAGTTTGGTATATGCAAACTGTGTGTGTCTGTGTATATTGGAGTTTGGTGGTTCCAGGTAGCAACTAGCAGAAGCTGCGTTGCGTTGTGTACGTATAGGTGTGTGTAAAACTCAAACTGTGAGTGGTGTGTATGAAATTTTATTGTACTCACGTGTGTGTGCGTGTGTGTACGTGTGTATTTGAAAGTATGAAAGTTTGGTGTTTGGTGCATGTGAATGTTTGTGTGTGTGTGTGTATTATCTCACAGCAAGCCGTTGCGGCTCCAATCTCGCCAAATTCATGAAAAGCCAGCAGACTGGCAGCTAGTCGCGCGGCACCACCCGCCTTCACCTTCACCGCCCTTCAGGCCCAAGTAGTGGAAGCATTCGATGCGCATCTGTAATGTTTTTTTTGAAATGAAATGAATTTATTCGCAAGAAAAGTGGTAATACATTGGTGTTATGAGAGAACATGTTCTACACAATTCGCCAGTCTCAGCTGGCATGCGAATGGTTACATTAAGTTTGCTTGTTAAATTTTAAATTTTAATATAAATTATAAACATTTTATGAACGATGATGACAGATTCAAATCAAATTAAAATAAATTATTACATATTTGCATCAAAAAATTCATTTAAATTTGGAAGATAACTCAAAAAAAAAATTCCTTTTTTTTTCAAGCATGTAACTTAAATAATTTGCGGAAATCCTTTTGTTGTCCTCAGTATAACTCAATTGAAGTGAAACTTAGGCGCGTTGAGAGTAAAGTTTCAAAGTCACGTCATGGCAATACCGTCACGACATGGAATAAGGCTCGGATAACACTTACTTTTTTAAATCGTAATCAACAAATTCATAACGCGTATTGACATGATCAACACAGGTGACAATTGACATTTTAATGTAGAAACATAATTCAAATGTTGATTGTTAACGATTCTCTTTTATCCATATTTAATTGGTAATTAAAACTTTAATTGGTAAACTTCTAATAATTTAACGTTAATTACAAACCAAACAAATTGCATTGATGGGGAGAACTAAATAAAAAAAAACTGACCTCTAGATGCAAGAATAGCAAGCAAGGGAAATCTCAGTAAAGATGGCCGCCGCAGCGTTCAAGTCGTTCACAAACTTATCAGTTAATTGCAGAGCTGGACTCATAGTGCTGGGAAGTGGTAGAATGTTAGCGCTTATAAAAAATAAATAAAATAATTGTGTAAAATAATTGTGTTAGTATATTTATGAATATTCATCGTTATTTGGATGTTTAAATTGACAACTATGTTTTGTTTTTCGTTGTGGAACTTGTGCGTGGTCCTTCGAGCCGGATAAAAATAAGTGTTATAGTCTTTCAAGTCAATTATGTACATTGTTCTCTTATAAGTAAATATTGGTTTAATTTACAATAGTACGTATTTTATGAGTTAATTTAAATAGGTACCTACGTACCTGTAGACAGTACAAATAAATAAAAACAAAATATTTCCCGTTAGGTTGTTCCTAAAAAAATAACCTATAAAAAGTTAAAATTAAAATGAGTCAAATAATAAATGTTGTTAAAACCGGAAAGATTTTAATAGGCATTTGCTATTTACTTAAATATTCATCTATACTAATATTATAAAGCTGAAGAGTTTGTTTGTTTGAACGCGCTAATCTCAGGAACTACTGGTCCGATTTTAAAAATTCTTTTGATGTTAGATAGGCCATTAATCGAGGAAGGCTATATATCATCACGCTAAGACCAACAGGAGCGGAGCGATGCGGGTGAAACCGCGAGGCACAGCTAGTATGGGTTAAAATGCTTCATATTATATTACCACCAGCTTTCCGCCCGCGGCTTCGCCCTCGTATTCGAAGAAAAACCTGCTAGTTCCGTTCCCGTAGGATTTCCGAGATAAAACCTATCCTACGTGTTAATCCAAGTTACCCTCTATATGTGTGATAAATTTCATTGTTATCGGTTAGTCAGTAATATTTGCGTCAAAGAGTAACAACATACACACCTACACATACACATACATCCATCCGCACAAACTTTCGCATTTATAATGTTAAACTAAATTAGTAGGATTTGACTTACCATAGTTTCAGCAAGCAAAGCTAGATCTTCAAGCTGGTGCATGTCGCTGACTATCTCTTTGATAGTAACTTCACCATCGCCAAGACTCAAACCGAGGAGTTCAGCTTCACGCTCGTAAGCTGCTTTTGATTCCTAGACATTTGATAAAATGGAATTATTTTTAGATTAGCGCGCACAAACATACAGACAAACAGACAAAAAAAATATTAACTACAGTTTTGGGTTCAGAAACGATTTTACAATAACACCTGCTAATTTTTTTTACATATTTTCATTATACAGACATCACTTTTCTACAATTTTATTATATTATGTATATGAATATGATATATTGTATTTTAGTACCTATTTACTTGAATTGCCTTGGTGCTTGCATTCATCCATACACATATAATATAGCTTTAATTCTTCAAAAGTGTCTTTGTGGCTGAGCTTTATCTTTCTTCTATAATAATACTCAATTAACCAATCTGTAAAATCCATTTTATTATTTTCTTTGCGAAATTCCTTTTTCAAATCTCTCCAATGGCTCTCTATGCGTTGTGTGTGTGTCCCATCTGGTGCCACAAACTTATTAACAGGATCATTGTGGTTCACACGTTTGTGAATGAAACCATGTTCAGAAAGGCTTGAATATGCTCTCCAATAATCTGTATGTATTATTGAACCTTCCCGAACATGTTTCTTTATCAGTGGCACCAGTATATCAGCCGATCGCTCTTTATCGGGACACACTTCTAGTCTTAAATCATCTTGACCATCCTCTATCATTCCTATGACCCAATGTACTTCTATATTTCGGCCTCTATTATATTTTCGTTTGCCAAACTTAGATTTGTACAACTTTGTTTGGTCCACCAATTTTCTCAAGACCCGTTTGGTGCTCTAATTCATAAACAACAATCGTCTCTCGGCAGTAATTAAACCAATCTGCTATTGTTTTTGCTGAGAGCACCGGGTCATTATACGTGGCTAGTTGAATTTGGGTCTGTTCATAAGATAATCCAAGACAATAGGTATACATAATTTGCAGCACAAGAGAGATTTTTAGGCGCACATTTTCGAAAAAAGTCCCTTGCGCACGGGCAACAGGTTTTGACCTGCAGTTACTTTTACGGCAGCAAAACCTTCCGAATTGACCATTAGCTTCCAGACACATAGGGGTTTTGTGAATACGACATTTTTTATCCTTGGAAATCATTCCTCGCTCCTCAGCAGCCTGTAAACATTGTTCTTGAGTTCCTAGTTTACCTACTGTGTATTTTTTTCCAGTTCCACATTGATCTGAAGCAATTAATATTAATTATTACTTCACAATAATTGTTTTCAATACTAGTAATATTGCATATGCTCTTTGATTTGAAATATGACAGATTTAATGTAATAGATATTATGGTTAAATTTTTGAAACATGCTCCCTGATTTTCATTATTTTGAGGTGTCTAATCGGTAAAGGGTAGTGTTTTGTACTTACGAATAAAATATAATATCACATCCTGGATGCCACTCACTTTTGCAACCACACACAATACATTTAACAACCATTTTTATTAATTTTGGCTATGTTCTGTGATTTTGGTTCAGAATAATTCCAAAATAAAAGAACAAACTCACGAAATGAACATAAACATCCGCCATTGCCCATTATTTGACACTTTTTTTTTTAAATAATTTATTCATAACCATGGATACAAGTCCTTCAGTCGCAATCTTAAAGATTATTTGACACCTAGAATTGGGGCTGCCACGCGACGCAACGATTTTCTTAGCATAATTCAAAATATGGGAAAAAAATTATGAGCGTGCTTGTTAGGCAGTCTATTTTAAAAGTTGATAACCTTTGTTATTTCAATGGAAAAGCAAATCTGCATGAATCTCGTTTAAATTTCAATTTTATTAATGAATTTTATTAATGACTAGCTTTTACCCGCGGCTTCGCTCGCGTTAAGAAGTATTAATATTAAGTATATTTTTTGCGGCTTTGGTACTTTTGTTTAGCGTATGTAAAAACTTAGGGCCTACAAAACTACAAAACTTTCATCACATATTTTATCCCCTTAGAGGTGGAATTTATCAAAATTCAATATCCTTACTTAGGGCATGCCTACGTCATAGTAGCTTTATGCATGCAAAGTCTAAGCCCGATCGGTATAAAATTGACATAGTTTCATACAAACTTTCATCCCTTATTTAATCCCCTTGGGGGTAGAATTGATCCAAATCCTTTCTTAGGGGATACCTACCTGCATGCCAAATTTCAGCCCGATCCGTCCAGTGGTTTGGGCTGTGCGTTGATAGATCACTATATCAGTCACCTTTGAGTTTTATATATTAAGAAGATTTAAGGTATGAATTTTCGAAAATCTTTTCTTACCGGACGCCTACGTCATAAGATCTATCTACATGCCCAATTTCATGCATTAGGCCAGTGGAAATTAACATTAAATTCGCAAAGCACGATGTAGTTCTGCATTTTTGGTATGTTGTTTGGATCAGTTAGGGTGATGTAAATCCCAATTTAAACTGCGAAAATTTTGGACTTTTTTAACTTTTTGCTCTAAAAGTCATAAACTATGCGTTTCCGACAAGTATCATTCACTACATAAATTAAGGTTATTAAATTTGCAACAATTTAAGCCTAATTACAGCTCTCTATACCTTATAACGACTAAACTGTGGCCATTCGAAGATGGTTCATTTTTCCCGAAATATTGAAATTTTTAGTTTTGCTCCCGTTTGAAGCAAAATATTGGCAAAAACCGCTCGTTCTATGAGAAGGTCGTATAATAAAGTTGTAGTGCATTTAATTTTCTTTCATTAGAGCATAGAACAAAGTCTGTGAGACAAATAGTTCACTCACAATATTTGAAAAACAAAAAGAAGGTAGAAATAGATTTTTAAAGAATTGAAACTGAGGGCATATAAAATCATAAAAAGGATAATACTTTTTCATTTGCAGGATAGGTAAAAAACAAAATTACAAAGTTTGGGAAAGTAGGAAAAAAGATTATACGCAAATTAAATGTTTAACTAAGAAGCTGCACTCGCCAAAGTGATTCTGGAGGTGTGTTTTGACAGTTCTGATGTCAGGTTCGCCTGACATGATTGTATTCGCCTTTGATTTGATCAATGAGTTCATTCAAGGAAAACTGGCATTCTTCCCTGTTATTAGAAAGATAGGAATATATGTATTCCATGCACTCTGGGACATTTTTGGGTTCTGAGGATTTCTTCTCTCGCACGCTGAATGGAAGACTGTAAAACTTCTTTTGGCATAACTTATGGTACCTGGCATCAGATGCAACGAGGTCAAAAGTGGCTGTAAGACGATCAATGACTTGCCGTCCCCATGTATCACCTCGACGACTGGCTGCATCGAACATTGATTCCCTAACTGTCATCGATTCTACTTTGAACACCTCATTTCTACGTGATTTGGGAAGTTTGTTTTGGAGCTGGAGAAACTCCTCAGTGATTTCCTCCGCACAAAGGAAACAAATGCTCCGAAGATTCATAGGGCCCGATGTTCTAGAGGTTGATGGGCGGGGTTGTGAAATTTGGTCGCCTTCACGACGAGCACATGCGTCAATATTATGCCGAGCGGTGAATCTCTTTCTGCAAGCATCGTGAATACTGACTTCATCTAGCTTTTTCAAAAAAAGTTCATCCTCTTTGAGGCCACGCTCCACACTCGAGTTAATGAGAGTTTGGATGCCAATTTTTTTTAGAATTACCACTGTACCATCCTTGAGTGCCAGCCGACACACAAAGCAGACTTCCGGTGGAACCGACATTTTTAAGACCTTTTAGCCTGACTTCGTTCGCGTTAATAAGTTTATAGTTTTTTGGCTGCTCCCCTGCGTTACCGGGTAGGCTACTTCCAATTACTATCTTGTGCGAAAATCAAAAACAAAACATAAGCCCGAAACAAAATATGTGTTTAGTTGATGGGAGTTTTTGCCAGTTTACACTGTTACCGCCTTCACCGCGTGGAGGTACTCCCAGCTTATGTTTTGATATGCAGATTGTGAGTGATTGTATTGTGCTCTAATAAAAGAAAATTAAATTTTCTACAACTTTATTTTACGACCTTCTCATAGAACGAGCGGTTTTGCCAATACTTTGGTTCAAACGGGAGCAGCAAAATTTTTATTTCGATTAATAATTTGCATTTCTCGAATGCTGGTACTTTGCCGGCGAGTTTCTATTATATCCACAGCATTTGCTTCTCGTATTATAGCATTTAATATAAAATAACGCGCCATTTTAGTAATAAAATATATAAAATTTGTATCAAATTTGTTCCACAACCGCTAACTCACTCATGAACTCGGCAACTAATAGACGAGTGAATTGCTGACAGGTGAATTCGTATTTGTAAACACTCGAACTCGACGTTCGAGGTGTAAAATTACCTTACAGAATGCCGAATTCATACTATAAACGTCAAAAGTACTCACTTAGCACAGTTCGCCTCGTCGCCGCTCTCGACGATGTGGCGCCACTAGTACTGTCGAGTTTTACAGAATACGAAATCGAAAACTCACCGCGGATTCCGCGTTCGAGTTTTTATAATAACCTTACAGAATAGCACTGCTGAACTAAAAATTTGAAATTTTCGGGAAAAACTGACTATCTTTGAAAGGCCACAGCTTAGTTGTTATAAGGTTTAGAGAGCTGCGGTTAGGCTTAAATTGTTGCAAATTTAATTAGCTTTATTTATGTAGTGAATGTTACTTGTCGGAAACGCATAGTTTATGACTTTTTAAAGAGAAAAAAGTGAAAAATGACCCAAATTTTCGCAGTTTATCACGCGGTGCGCAGCGAGCACAACTTTTTCGAAGTTGCAAATTGGGATTTACATCACCCTAACTGATCCAAACAACATACCAAAAATGCAGAACTACATCGTGCTTTGCTAATTTAGGGTTTTTTAGTGTCGATTTCTACTGGCCTACATATACATCAAAGGAATAAAAAGTTTCCTACAAATTTCTATTGCCTATTTTACACCTTTAGGGGATGAATTTAAAAAAAAAATTCTTAATAGAACGTCTACGTCATATTATGATCTATCTACATGCCCAATTTCATGCAAATACATCCAAGGAATAAAAAGTTTCATACAAACTTCTATCCCCTATTTTACTCCTTTAGGGGATGAATTTTCTAAAATCCTTTCTTAGGGGACGCCTACGTTATGACATCTACCTGCATGCCAAATTTCAGCCCGATACGTCCAGTGGTTTGAGCTGTGCGTTGATACATCACTATATCAGTCACCTTTGTTTTATATACATATATATATATAGATTTTTTTCATAAAGACTAGTATGCTGACACTCGATTTTTTAATGAACGTCAATAGGGGAAAAATTTACAATCACGCTGGCTGTGGAAAACAGGGGTTACTTGCGGTCATTCTATCAGTTTTTTATTTATTCCTAAGAGTTTGGATTCCAGTATGACTGGAGATTGCAATATGAACATTAACTTGTAACAAGAAAATATGACCTTGAATGACGTCAGTTATGTTTTTTTGTCTCTTTCTGTGGGGTGACCACGCTGGTTTGTAAATTTAGGATTTTTCGAAACAGAAAAAACTAAAAATCATGGTCTATAAATAATAACGACATATATTTATAACAGTATTAATTATATCAACTTACAAGAATTATCACCTATAAACGACATATACGACATACAATTTTAATTGGTAGAGAATGATAGTTTTAAATAACACTTGATAACTTTTGGCTACAAAGCTTGGATATTAACCGATATACAGCATTAACATCCTTTGTAAATAGAGGAAAGTTGAGTTTTTCATCAGATGCTGTTTACCAAATTGTAAGTTACTCAGATCTTCTTTTTAAACGCGTTGCTTCGACGGGTCAACTTCAAGCCAAAAACATCAAAGAAAAACTGTTTATAGCAGTATTTTTTTTTCTGGGTCGTAATCCTCAGTAATTTTACCCTTGATAGGCACATATATTTCTTTTTACTTCATTTTTTGGAAAGCTTAAATACGTAAAACAAAAAAATATTCGGTTAAAAAGTATAAATTTCAATGGAAAAAAGAACAAACCACATGTGAGTGCAATACCGATGTCGTGTGTTGTATAAAAATCATTACTAGTATAAAAAGACGCAATTTTTTTGACACATATGCCATATTGACAAACCGAGAGTTGCTATAATTTTATTATGGTGACTACCCATTATCAGGGAGTGTGACTTTTAAATGATTGGCTCAGATCATTAATTTATTTAGCATAAATAATAATTGTCTCATCCAACAATGCTTCTGAATGATGTTGTTGGCAATTTACCAACGAACTCATTTACAAAATCTAACCTTTTGCACAGAATATTACAGAATACATAGGGGGATTACAGAATACAGAATACAGCCTTGGGAAAACTTCGTATTAACAGTGGCAATAACAAGTTAGGTGTGAAAGGGATAAAAAACATGAGTTAGGGTCAATGAACTTCTCGTCAGTCGTCAATCCTAGACGATATCTCCAGTGTTTAGATTAAGCTTCTTGAGTATGTCTATATTTCCGTGATATTCCCTATTCTATCTACAGATAACAAATAAGTTTATATTTTTTTTTGTTTGGCAAACCTTTAATCAAGATATTATCTACAATCTGTGGTGTGTTGATAATTGCTTTTGTCAGCTGTTGTCACTTGACAAGATGTCATTTTAATAAATTTAGTTACAATTACATTTAGCTCATTCTTTTAACCTAAAACATATAACTAAACGTTACTTCATAGAGTATTTTATGTATTTGAAAGTGTAAATAGTGTTATTCAAGTACTATAGTTAAAAATTTGGTTTAGTTGTCTAAAAGTGGAACCATAAAGTAGTTAAGTTTGATGGCTGTGAAACCATAGACAATTTGACTTGTCCGAGAAGTTCAGAAAGATTGGTGGATTGCCTGTAGAATTCGGTGTGGATTGAGATGTCGGATATCGGCAGCGGTGACGAAGGAATTTCTAGTCAGAGTACGTATTTATTTACAGTGGCATAGCGTCCAAGATACGTGAAATTTCGCGCCGTGTAACTCGTCGTTCGCGTACGAAATTTTCGCCTGTCGAAACATTGAAAAGTAAATATTTCATTGTTCCTGTTTCAAAATGGCGAATTGGTATCAGTAATAAGTCGGGCGTTGAGGCCACAACGGGTTTCTTGTGCGGGATAGCGGCCCGGCCGCGGCGGCGGGCGACGGCACGGCGGCCCGCCCGGCCGTCCGTTAGCGCCGGCGGAGGTTGACGACCTATTGATTTTTTTGTCTGCGACCTCTCGGCGGGTGGGCCGTGTCTGGTGTCGGCGAGGGTGGCAGCAGGACCGCGGCCGCCAGCGCCGCATCGCTCCGCGGCGGCATCGCCCGCTGTCCCGGCATCATGGCAGGTCAGTGCCGCCCTCCCTGCGGACCTTCTATTGTCACCTACTGACCCCGCTCGTACCTCTTTGTCCCGATTCCTAGGTAATACAGTGCTTATTCAAATTTGCATAGCTAAGATAACCTTTGTGTGTGTTTCCTTTGTTCTCAAACCCAGTGTACAGTGAAGTGATTGGAACAGACAGACATTAGTGCTGTATTGTGCAATAGTGAGTGTTCTTCTGCATTTCCTTGTGCTAAATTGTTTGATCAATGGTGAGTGAACTGATGGATCAGCTGTTACTAAGGGGGCAACTGTGTGCAATCTGGAGGACCATCAGTTTCTCTGTTTCACATTGTTATGGTGCTTGGATGTACTAAAATGTGATACTGGAAAGTGGATACTAGATTTCTATCTCATCTATGGTATGTAAGTGACAGAACAGTGTTTTCTACAAGAAGCATCAATTTCGTAAGTATTTACTTTGTTATATGTTCAATTTAGAGAGTAAAAGAACTCCCAAAACATTTCACAGCTTTTGCTTCCAGTATGCACTTACTCCTAAGGCTTAATTTGTTCAATGTAGATCGAAAATACAATAAAATCTGAGATTTGAACTGCAATTCTTTTTCATTGAGATTCAAGAAAACAATAAAGGGAAAGAAGATTACCAAAATGTCTGTAGAATGCTTTGCTCTACTAGCAATGAAATACAATTTGTTATAATACTACAATTATGTACAATATACATTACCTACCTATACAATTGACATTAATTATCATCAGTTCAGTAGATGATTTCTTTTATTATCTCATATATTTTTTGTATATTTTAAATTCCATCGTACATTTCATTTTTCTATTCATTATTTGTTGGATATCCTTATTTATCATAATAATAATCACAAAAACTTGAATAAACGGGAAAATAGGAAATTTATCACACAGCATTATAGTCAAGCAATCATTAATTGCTAATGTCATAGTATCAGATATTTGCTGCTACACTAATGAAAAGTTGCAGAAACTCACACATAAAGTCAAAGCATTGAAATTATATGTGTGTGTAAAATTCCAATTAGATTCTTTTAGTAAAGCAGCTGTCTCAATATTTGCAAGTTATTCTTTTTTATGTAAATTGAAATTGGTTACAGTCTTTTTCTATAAATGAAGATTATTTTGTGGGTGGAAATTATAATTGTATTTTTTCTAGGATCAGGTGAATGAAGTTGAAAATAGTGAAAGAATATACTATAAATTTGTTATAATAATGCATAATTACTATTGTGCCCTGTGGTGAAACCACAGGCCACACGTCCACAAACACAAAGTTTCATCAAATATGGAAAAGGTAGCTTTTTCTTGATCATAGATCTTGCAACAAGTGTTCTGTGTAAACCATAATAAATAGACAGTCAAATTGAAATTTCGTAGATAGATTCTCTATCTACGGTAGTGACTCTTGTTTTATTCTTTCACGAAATAAGGGAGATTTAACATGATTCTCGTATCTCAGTGTAGATAATGATACTTACTTCAGCATTGCATCATAATCTGCCAAAATGTTTTTGATAGGTACTCAAACCTGAAATAGTTTTTTTTTGAGATGATGAGAGAAATATAACAATAAAAGTATTTTACAGTGGAGTTCTTGTTTTGCTAGCACATTTGATCATGTTAAAAACGATAATGGCTAGGTTTTCTTCTACAATTCTTCTTTGGCTGCATTATTGATTACTAGTGCACTAACTATTTGGTTACTGGAGGTATAGAACAAGCCAATAAATATTATGTTATCCCTGAGTGGATGAAGTCGGGGTGGTTTGCTTGTGCTTTTCACTACATAGTATAAAACAAAGTCGCTTTCTCTGTCCCTATGTCCCTTTGTATGCTTATATCTTTAAAACTACGCAACGGATTTTGATGCGGTTTTTTTAATAGATAGAGTGATTCAAGAGGAAGGTTTTAGTATATAATTTATTAGGTTTTAGACAAAGTGGGCGAAGCCGCGGGCGGTAAGCTAGTTCTTTCATAAATTTACAGCCAGCTTAAATACGATTTTTCAATTGACCAACAATTTGTAGAATGTTGTATGATTGTATCACAAAATTGTTTCAAAGCTGTCTGTTATTTAAAAAAAGTTGGAACTGTAGAAGTTAAAACGAAAAGTAAAGTTAAGAATGTTTTCAGTGTAATGTAACGTTGTGTAACGTCTTGTCCTTTCATTGTGGCACATTATGCTAGCGTGGTTGAGAAATGAGGAAAAATGTACAAAAATCTATTTTTGAAGCTGGTTGTATTTATATTGTTTTCAAATACCAGTTTCTTGATGTTGAATACACAATACAGATTACAAAACACAAACCAATTACATATTTTTTATTTATGAATTGCAATTTGCTTAAATTTTTATTTATTTAAATACTTTATTGTACTGCCAACAAAAAACATTACAAAAAGAAAACTTATACTAAAAGAAGACACAGCACAGATAGCCGCCTTATCACTTATAAGTGATTTCTTCCAGGCAACTTAATATTTGTCACGGACGAATTCTACCTATACCCGTGGCCCCGTCGTTGATGCGGCTTGACGGAACACAGTGGGGTTTTGGTCGGTAGGAATCCGACATAACCCACAGCCCTTTCCCCGGAGGCCGTGGGTATCTATGCAAGATTTCCCCACCAAAAAAAAAAAAAAAAGGCAACTTAATATTTGCAATACAAAACACATAACTTAAAATAATGTTAGATCAAATAGAAATTTAATTAGTAATTTGACTATAAAACCTGGGATGTTTTCATTGAAAGAAATATTAAAGAAATAAAAGGTACGTTCAGACAAACCAAGTATTACTTTTAGACTAGCTGCCCTGGCAGACTTTTTAGGATTGCTTATTAACTTGTTTATATCCAAAGGAACACTTCATAATTTAAATAAATCAACTTCATTAAAACAATTAATTTTTATGTACATTTGATTTTTCAGTAAAAGGAATTATGCTAAAATTATAGTCCAATTTGATTTTTTTTAATACATATGATATGGTTTCTCATAATAATGATTTTGGTTGTTCTTCATATTTCACTTATGAAATTCAATTAGTTATTTTCTCTTATTCAAAAATATAGATAATGTATGTAATTTCATTGTATTGTGCAGAAAAATTAGGATTTTTTTTCATAGCAACTCCCGAAAGAAAATTAATAGAAATAAATTATATTGTTTTCTTGAGTTAGATTTTATATGAGAACATAGGATTTGAAAATGGTAAGACTGATATTGAGTGATACCCATGCTTGGTGCAAATACAGTTTGATACCTGAGGAAGGACATATAATAGGTTTTATCCTTGAAATCCCATGGGATCCAACATGGCAACAGCCAATTTATAGTTCAATTGAAAATAGTGTAGTTTGAAGTGTATTGCCCAGCACTAAATGTTACTAAAGTTTTTTTTTATTTAATTCACACTGAAGTAAAAAGACAATAGGCTAATATGTGTCAAACATACTGTTAACTTAATATTGTACTTTGGCTTAGCAGTTTCACAGAATGGCATTTAGCAATGAAAAAAAAACAGGTTGTAAATGTAACATTATTAGCATTTCCATTTTTAGCCGTCTCGTATATTATATTACCCATTAAACTATTATTCGTGTAGTGCGAAAAAAAACTACAATGAATTCACTTTCACAATCGTTAGGCGATACAAGCAAACCATCCGAAACACGGCACATAAAGGTTTTAAATTATGTAACAGCTTATTTCGAAATAAATTCGCCATATTTGCCAATTTATATACTTAGCTATTTTCGTCTACACGTTGCGTCATTATTTGGCGGTCATTTAAAAGAGCGTTTTCATTGGTTTTTAAAAATGCAGCTTTTTTTTTAAACATAAAATTTCATGTAACTAGATAGGTATTTATTTTGCGTTACCATGTGAGTAAGAATAAGAATATTATAGGTATAGGAAAACTGATATAATTCTAAATCTCCAATTCTTTATATTTTCTAAATATCAAAACATGTAAAAATAATTACATATTTTGTCTTCTAAGTATATTATTAAGCAACCATTAATTCAATCTTAGTATAAAAAAGACAAGGCGCGATAACATAACAATTAATGCAAATTAAAAAAAAAAAAGGTCTAATGTATGGTATATATTTAGTTAATTTACATTTAAAACATGGGAAAGCAGAGCCGTCACAACACAATTTTATAGCCATAAAACGTTTTCCGTTTTAGTCTCGCACGGTTCCGTTGAATGAAATCGGTCCCTTATTGGTCGCGGAACGAAGTTTGCGATTTCTCAAGAAAAAATTATGGGTTTCACTTTTTTGTGTACGTCTGGGCCGCGTCTGTGCGGACCAGCCAATGACCAGCCTTGAACCACTTATATAGCGATGCTAAGTAACGTTCGGCCCAACTTATTAGATCTATACGACGCGAATGTTAAATAGATATCCGTTTTGCGTATTCTTGCTTTATATGATGTATTTTATAGTATTATAATTTGCATTTGCAGGTGTTTATGTTTTGAGGCCACCTTTAATCGATGACGATTAGGCTCTAGTTTTTAAAAGCATTTATTTAATAACATCATTTAAAAATTGCGATCATGGTGCTAGTTTTTGCGCTACTCTAGATAACAAAGAGCCACGCCCATTCGCCAATTAATATTAAAATTTAGCAATGCTATTGTAACGTCAGGCTATATAATTATATTGATCCTGTATGAATTGAGAATAACTTTTAGCGTAATTACTTTTGCAGACTTTATTAGCGCGTTACTAATAATTCAGGCATCATAAAAGTAAATTAAATAAAAAAATGGTAGGTATGTCTATATTCATCAGTGATAATAAAATATAGTAGGCAAATTGAATTCGTAAAAAAGTAACCGTTTAAATATGTATGATTTAGCAGCAGGTGCGAGCAATTTACTTCAATATAACGATAGTCGTAAAATTTTTGCTAAAATAAAGTTTTCAGCGTCAGCCTTCACGCTAACCTAGAATATAGGAAGTCTTAAAATAGACACATTTTTCGTAAACTAGGTGAGCGTGATGCCATCAAAGATTTTAGCGTTGGTAACACTATCATAAAAAAATAATAGGTCGAGATAAATTGCTATGAGGTCGTCGTATCTCTGTTTTGGCAGAAGCTGGCTTTATCTTTGCATAACTAACGATAGCACTCGACTTTGCGTAGCTATTGGATGTAGAGTGTGAGGCTTTATGTAAAGTTAGGTCATATCGATAACCTAATATGTAATGTTAATTTCATTTTTAATACAGTATACTCCTTGTATTCGCTGTTGTTCCATAAACAAGACTTAAACGTGTGGGTAATTTTGAAATGCCTTGTTTTTTGGGATAAGTAAAAGCCTTGACATAATGGTCTAATAATTGTTTTAATGATAAATAATGTTCATAATTAAGTTTGAAAGGTTGGTTAATTGCACAATATTTGCGTGTATCGTTTGAAAATTTTAATGAGTTTTATTTCATACCTACACGACATTAAGGGTATTTTAAATTCCAATTCGACATGAGGAAATGTGTTTTTATTAATTCTCTGTAAGAAAGTCTTTAAATAATATGTACCGTGTAATTTATACTATTAATAAATATTTAAATTCAAGCACGTTTTTTTTTTTCTTTGAATTCCTAATGTATATTCTTATGTTAATTTCGATTTATTTTTACGGTCTAACGATCGGTTATTTAAATTGGATATGTTATTCAGTATGTTATTATTTTATGTGTTTTATGTTGTCTTGTCTATTTTGGTTACATACCTACTGTAAATTATTGTTAATTTATGTTTTTTTTTCTATTTGTACACACTACACGTCCAACGCGAGTGCATGTCTGATATAGAATGGCGTGCGAGTTGACCAATATACCCTCAAATGCAATTAAAATTATTAAAAATGTACATAATATTACGACTTGTTTTATTGAAGAAATACCATTTTGGATGTATTTTTATTATTGGTTGAATAATTTATTAATTACAATTTGTTTTTACAGAATATCATGGTCAAGGCATGGATGCAGGCGGGAATAACTTTGACTCCGGTAAGAAAATACCTTGTTTAATTATTATAGATTTTAATATACCGATTCCTATTTTTATGATATAAGATAAAAGTTGTTAACCTTTTACGGGTACCATTTATGGTAAAATGGAATATTTAAAATGAAATGGAATGAATTTATTCGCAAGAAAAGTGGTAATGCATTGGTTTTACGCAAACGTGTAAAACAATATGATCGGCAATTCGCCAGTCACAGCTGGCATGCAAATATTTATATTGCAATCCATACTTAATATTATAAATACGAAAGTAACTCTGTCTGTCTGTCTGTTACTCAATCACGCCTAAACTACTGAACCAATTTTCATGAAATTTGGTATGGAGATATTTTGATACCCGAGAAAGGACATAGGTTACTTTTTATCCCGGGAAAATGACGCAATCCCGGAAATCCCACGAGAACGGGAACTATGCGGGTTTTTCTTTGACTGCGCGGGCGAAGCCGCGGGCGGAAACCTAGTACATTATAAGTTAAATAATAATAACTTCATATAAGCATTCGATTTATATGTATAGCATTAAACAAATAGAATTTTGGATTTTGATTTGGAATTTTGTGTCATCATCATCATCATCATCATATCTATCTATCTATCGGCCCATATACCTACCACCTACGTGCCCACTGCTGTTCAGGCCATAATCTATAAATTTGTGTCATTCATCAATTATTACTATTCTTGTAAAATCCTTTATACATTCCGTTGAATATTTCTTCATATTATACATAATTTTTGAAGGAAATCTCGCGAGATTGAGTCCTAAAAATGAAATCGTCTAGGTATTCGTCTTTGATCACAGTACGTCCGTTATCAAGTTTAGCATAAAAATTATATATATAAAATTCTCCTTCTCGGAATCTAATCATCCCGCATTCTGTAATACCGGTTATTTTTATTTAATATGTACATTCGCTTCGAGCTGTATCTCATATCCTGCCGGCAAATATAGTCAAGAAATGGGTCGAGTAATTTCCTAATACATTATGGGGACATATGTCCCCCGCGGTCTTGGTGTGTCGCTTGACGACAATATTCGGAGTCGCCGGCCGTTTACACGTGGCGTCTTGTCGCAAATCTGTTGTCTGCCGGGTGTTGAGCTCACCCTATAGAGTATAGACTATAGACAGACGTATAATATGTATAGCTATATTCAGAATAGGATCAAGTAACTGTGGATTTACGCCCGATGATCATAATCAAACCTAATCCGAAAGTTACCACAATAGTTTGATTTAGCAATCTATTTTCTATGAAAAGCTTGTCAATAACCAATTGTTGTATTGGCATGCAGACTAGAGATCGATCGAAAAATATACAGTGAAGATTAACGCTAATCCTAGATAGGATATACATTATTAATTTCGGTCGTTAAAAGGCCTGCGGAGTGCGGTCTTGTCTTTGGTAAGGTGAACTGCTAAAATAGAGATGTTTAATTTATCATCAAGGAAAAAGACTAAAAGGGAGGATAAGTTTACTCAACTGTAATACGTTTTCGGGTTGTCAAAAAACAACGTTTTACCCTTATCAGTCAATGTTTGTACGGTGTCTGTTTTAGCATCAGAATAACTTGAAGAATTAAAATGTAAAGAAGGATGGTAAAGTTTTGCCATAAAATGTACACTGCCATGTCTAGTAATAATAGTATGCTATTCAAAACTGACAGTATCGTATGTTTTGTCGTTCCCTTATAGTTAAATATGTTCAACATCCTAACAAGCCCTTAAGGAATACCTTCAAGCGGTATAAGGTATTGAAAAACAAAAAAACATCTCGATTTCGGTCCATAGATGTTTGTCCTTGTTGGAGACTCCACCGCACCGCTGGCTAACTCGTATAGCCACAAGGTATTATGTTGTGGTTTTACTTGCCGTGATTGTGTTATCCTCGAGTATAACTTGTCGTGTACATCTAAATTATTTTCATAAGGCCCTTTGACCTTATACCGTACTAGCTGTGCTTCGCGGTTTCACCCGCGTGGCTCTGTTCCTGTTGGTCTTAGCGTAATAATATAGATAGCCTTCCTCGATAAATGGGCTATCTAACAACGAAAGAATTTTTCAAATCGGACCAGTAGTTCCTGAGATTCAAACAAACAATCTCTTCAGCTTTATAATATTAGTATAGATTACTGGCGGTTCGAAAGTTCTGCTCGTAGGTACTGTGTTGTAGATTAATAACTTGCTAACTATGTATGTGGATTGGTGAAATGGATGTTTTATTTTTGATTTGGGAAATAAGGCAAAACAGTTGAGCGAAAGAAAGCGCAAAAGTTATCTGTATATAATTTGCGACATTATTACAATGTCTTTATTTATTTTAAGGATATTGCGAAATCAGAATGTCTTTTGTGTTGTAGAGCCTCATGTTTTTAAAAGGTTATAGGTTATATTTAAACACAGTGATGAGTGAATGTATGGTTCTTACGAACAAAGTTGTTTGCGAAGGGTAGAAAGAAGCTCTAGAATAAAGAGAACATAAAGAGGGATTTTTTTTGTAAATCTTTCATTATTGTATTGAAAAAAATGCGAATTATTTTTTAATAACGAAAAATATACATTTGATTTTATAAAATACAAAATTCAATTCATTTCGATAAATCGCAATAAAACATTCATGGAACACATTAAGGTTTTTCAAATCGTATTTACACTAGTAAAAAAATGTTATTTTTGGATACGAAGAAAGATTATTTCTCGGTATAGGTACACGTAATGTGTTTCAATGCCCTCATAACCTATATAAATCATTTGCGTATTTTAAAACAGATTTAATTTGCGCTCATTTAGAAACTTGTACATTTTCATTAGAAAACACGGTTTCTATTACCGTGTTAAACTTTTAAGGCACTGTTTTGACCTGTCCTAAACAATTTTGGGTACGGTTCTCATATTATAATTTATTGTTACGGGTTCTGAATAAATTGATTATAAATTCTTTTCTAGGGGCCATTTAAAAATACGAATATTGGATTTTTTATTAAGAATGCCTACACATAGAAACCTAATGTCTATAAAAATTGGGTGCGTGTTAATTTTAATAAAGTTGGTAAGTAACTTTTATTTTTTGCGTATCACATATTTGTCTAATTCTGCACCAATTTAAGTGGCATTAATGATAGTTGGACAAAATTCAGACCAATGTTAGAAATTATCTCCCTTGACGATCTCTTCAGCATTGTGTAATGGCTGGTCTATTCGACATTTTACTACGCGTTCACACTAAACGGATTACGAGTGGCGATATGTTTGTGCTGGCCCAATTTAATTACCGTTAGACAGTGTTTAAACCATTTTTGGACCTTTATTTTACACAATCTATATTTTTTAGGTACTTATCTTTACGATGAACACAGTTCATACATTTTTTGCTTCAAGATCGAAGCGGATCATAGCGGAATTTGATTTCCCTTCTTTCTCTCACTATCCATTTTTGTTTAACCTGTTGCTTTGCTGTGTAGTTTTTACACGAAGCATTATCTGTCCCTAATATTTATGTAAACTGCATTAGAAGCAACAAGTACTTAAATAGGTTAGATACATTTATTCTTCCTCCTTCCTTCCTTTCTTCTAAATCTTTATCCGTAACAAACATCTGTCCCGACCACAGGACCGCGTCGAGAAATTACAAAACAACATCCAATAATGATATCGTTGTAACTGTCTATCGCGGCTTTCATTAGAAATTTCTGCGTGTTTCTAAACGGATTACGGCTAGTAACACTGCGTAAATCTTTTTTACAAATTATTCAATAGCGTGGCGCTTGGTTCGCTCCTATTATCATTTATCCCTCCTTTGAACATAATAGCACAGTATTACAATATTATTTCCTACAGTAAGGAAACGCCTTTGATG